>JAECUM010026970.1:0-43515 GCA_016617855.1 Megalonaias nervosa | reverse complement strand
CATATCATACATAAACCCACCTGGTCTGTGTCAAGTAGTGCTAAATTTGATGCTATGTCCTAAGATCTTTACTCCCTTGTAACACATTACTAGAGATGGACAGGTAGGGAAATTTTGCAGGGTACCTGGCAGGGTCAAGTTTCTTTATTTACATTTTGTCGAGTTTCCCCACACGTCTCCTCTCACTCCCCTAACTTCGTCAATCATAAAATTATTTTCATTATTTATTTTTTTAAATATTTTATTAATTCGGGGGGGGGGGGGCCAGCCCAGTAATATCAAATTTTTATCTTAAAACCCAGCCGGGTAGGTACTTGTGCATAGTGTGAAACCTGGTCAGTACCTGATTTTTTTCTATAAATTACCATATAACTGTTCTTGAGTGCTGTAAAATGCTACTACACACAAACAAATTACTTTAATGAAACTGTTTTTAATAGGGGTCTGATGTTTAAAATAACAACTCTGTGTACACTCTTTATATTTTATCTTTAGATAACTAAAATACTTGCTTCATTCCATGGATTAACATTTCCTAATATAATTCCTATGCTTTAGGAATGAAACATAAATTATGAACTATATAATTGCTTGGGCAGATACTAAATCAAAAGAGTGTAATATGATATCATCAAAGCTAACAGACAAACAGCTTAGAAAATGTTTATGAACTTGCTGCTGGAATACTTATTTATTACACAGTGATGAAATCTGTAATAATAATAAGAATAATAATATGAATATGAATAATAGTTGTAATAATAATAATAATAACAATTTCTATTTTAGCTATTTTTATCGTATATATTTAATGCCAACAAGGAGATGATATATTTAAGAATAAGTAACTTATGTGATAATATTTGACAATAATCAAGTTCTTTTGCCAGTTGTGCTAACAAGGTTTTCATCCAAAAGGTCCCAAGTCCAAATGTTAAAAATCCAAGTCCAAAAGGTTAAAATCATATGTGAAAAACATTTTTGAAGAATTGCATAATATACGAAAAATGTAATCGGTGTAGTTATTTATAACCATGATAACATGCCCAAAGTTGTATGATTGTAGCTTTTTTTAGCTTTTTGCCATTGTGCTAAAATGAATTCATGATGGACATAAAAATAAACACACATAATGACAAAGACACATACTAATGGACATAAAGCAACTGGCCATTTATGCTGTTGTATAGAGGGTGAAGTGAATAAAAACAAACATGAAATTGGAATAATCATGTAATCCTGATCCTTTTTCTAAACATATGGATAACTAGTTAGTTCACTATATGAACTTGTGGAAAGCAGTGACATATTGGTGTCTAGTATTTTTATCTTCAAATCAGAAAACATTACTTTATTCTTCTCATGCTCTCTCTCTCTTCTGTTTAAATAGATTGATCAGATGTGAAAGAATTTATAGAGGCCCCATTGGTTGCTAAACACGTGCTGTGTACCTGTCATGTACCACGATCACCAACTTTCTAAGCAAGTGTGGACCAGGGGCATCCACAGAATTATTTTTGGGTGGGGAGCAAACATGTATTGGTCAGCTAGTAAGTTATACAAATGGAGGCCAAGTCATGTTTAGAGGTGAAATCAATTGTGGGGAGTGACCCTCCCTGCCTCTATGTGCAGGCGCCCATGGTATGGACTCGAAATTACTCAGTAGGAACCGTATGAACCGCGGGCAGACAATTCCAGTAATAGTATGGTTTATGTTCTTCACCTTTAATCTATCATAAACTAATACATTTGTTCCATCCTACAGTTTTAAGTTTTAATTATCTTAATATATTGGAACAGATTATCATTACCTACCATGATGGCTTAGAAGTGTCTATGTTGTTACTGCTGGAAAAGAATTTGCTGCACATAGATGAAGTAGTAGTTATAATAATAATAATAAACTCTTTTGAGAATTCTTTCAGGCAATTTACTGCTAGCCTTTAGTTTAAATTTATTTAAGAATAGGTAACTTTTGTGAAAATGTTAGGAAATGTCAGAAGGGGTTTGCTAATAGAAGTAAACAATTTTGCAATCAAAAGTTCAAGTATACAAGCAGTTGAAAGACTGCTGGAATATCCAGGTAATCTAAGAGTTTATTAACTTATAACCATGATAAAGTGCATATAACTGTATGATTCTTAGTTGAATATTTTTATTTTGCCATTGTGCTAAAATGGATTTGGAATGGACATACAGATGTACAGATATAATGGCAGAGAAATGTTATGATGGATATGAGCAAAATAAAATGGCCCTTTCTGCTATCACAATGGTGGCATAAAAAACACTGACATGATATAATTTGTATTTTTCAACATTAATAATATTCCTGCTTTCCCAAAATTGTCCTGTTGGAATTCTTGGCACATTTGCGCAAATCAGCTTTCAATGATACACAAAACCTTCTGACATTTCCTAATGCAAGGTTTTAGTTTGGATTATACACTTATTGAGATCCCCATCTTATGACAATATTTACAATTCTTTTATTATATACATATTAATTATTTGATATAATTTAGAAATATATTATGTGATCAATACAGTGTAATTCCAACTGTTAACTGCCATTTATTTGGTTATATGATTTGATGCACATAAAGTTAATTTACATGGGCCAGCTATATATTTTTCTTTACTAGCAATTTTTTTGTTGTCATTTTAATGTATGGTTTATTAGTATCCTACTTTGTAACTATGGCTGTAACCTAAACCCAGTTGGGAAACATGTTGAAATCATTATAATATTATGTACTTTAATGTACAGTGTTTATGATGTAAAATTGATTTGATACACTAAGTGAGCTTAGTTGGAAGAGTGTAGGACTCTTAATCCAAGTTTTGTGGGTTTGATACCTGCCTATGCCAGCCTGGTTCATCTGTCTCAGTGTGTCGTAGGGAAAAGGACTTAGCTCCAATTTTTTCAGCATGATAATAGTGAATAATGTGTTGAAAGTAAAGAAAGTTGGTACTGGGAAATGTGAAAAAGTCTGATGTAATGATGTTTGCTGGAACATGGCTTAAGCAGAATATTCTAAAGGATGAAAGAGAAGAAGGAATCTTAACTATTTCATTTTAATAGATTCTAATAAAAATTTTTCTCTTTTCTGTTTAAAAGAAGATAACTATTTTGAAATTTTAAACTCTGTTAATTTTGTAAAGATACATGGTCCCGGACCTGGATCGTTACAATTAATACATACAAGACTGAATTAATGCTAATATAAAAAAGGGCACCCAAACTATCCAGTATGTATACATAGCTGAAACAAATATGCAAGAGGTTACTCATTACAAACATTAGGGTATTATCTTGGCTATTGATTCCTCATAGTACACACATATTCAATATGGGTTTTTTTTTCTGAAAAAACCTTGGAGGATTTTCAAAAATTTAAAAAGTTTTAAATTAAAACCAGATTGATTGTCTTTGGAAAAATGTACACAATTATTATATTTTATAAGTTTGGGGCAAAATGCAGTCTAAGTTTGTTGAACTTTGGACTTGTAATGACTTGATGGACAGAAGGATTACTACATTAAGATATAGATGTACAAATCTGTTTAAAAAATGAAAGAAATATTCTTCCTTAGAAGAGATGAAGATTTTAACACCAAGTTATCAGTATGTGGGAGTGGTACCAATTTTCTTGTTTGATTTTTTTTATTTTTATTTGCATCAGTATACAGAATGCTTCGCTCAGCATACATTCCATGAATTCTCTATTATTCATAAGCAAATGTTTGCTATGTATGTACACTTTTAATAAAATGTATGGCCATGTATGTGTATCCTTTTTTAGATACTATTAGAGTGACATTTGTATGCATGCATAATACACATTAGAGCTGCATCAATTAAATTCCTTAACTAGTGGACCATAATACATTAACTGAACCTAAATTGTTAGAATAGAAGATTTCTGTTCAAAACTTTATATGCATCACATATGTAAAACACATATTTAAACATATTTATACAGTGGCATCAGATTTAATTTCTTGTTATATAGTTTCATATAATATTTACACAATAAATACATTTTGATAGAGAGGTGATCAATGATTTCTGCACACAAGTGATAAGACTATCTTAAACCAGATTTTTATCCAGTAGTTTCTGACATCAGCACTATTTGTGGGAAAAGTTTTTTGATTTATAAAACCAAGCCAATCAAAATTACTATATAATATAATCATTTATTAACAAGTTACATTAGTGAGCATGCTTAGAGCAGACTGCAGAAACAGTCATACAGTTAACAAGGGTTTTGAAAAAAAATAGCTACAGCATCATAGCTTTTGAGTACAACTTTTGCCTATTTCGTTATAAACTGGAGGCTCAGTATACATCAGTGGAAGAGAGAGAGAGAGAGTACACAGTTCTAGATGTACATGGCTATGCTTGATGTACTTGCTTGAACAAATTCAAGTAATATGGTTTTGAATACAAGTTTTTTCTCCTTTTTTTTTGAGTGCTTTTACTAAACTGCAAGTTCCATTCTGTTAAATATTGTACAATTTTACAGGTGTAGGGGAGCCATTCACATGAAATTATTGATTATATTTACACCTTTATTTCCATCTTCTCTAAACTATCACTGACTCAGAACTACAAGCTCTGATACTTGAAGACCATGTAACTAAGGCAGGTGCTCTGATAATTAACAGAGATTGATGTATCACTGGACAACCAGGACCAGCAAATCTGTTCACTAACACACATAAGAGATAGCACTGATTGACTGTAATTAAGATGGGCTTTAGAACACTTGCATTTAGAGCTGAAGTAAAACAACTGCACATAAAATCTATCTTCACTAATTAATTCCCTTGGGTCAGTGTTGGAACCTTGCTGCCTGAAAAGTTAACCACTTCCTTTTGAATAGAGTATCACCCAGAATGTAGAATGAATATGGTCAGTTTTCTATGCAGTGTATTAATTATAATGAAATGAAAATAAAGGTAGTCTGTAGAAGCCATTGTGAAGAAGAATTATCAAGCAGAAAATAAGTGATAAGACATAGCATAAAAGAACTTTCTTTTCTATGATATCAAAGTAGGTAATGTAATGAGTTGATAAAAACCCGTTATTATTGTCTGTCTTGATCAATCTTATCAATAAAAGTGGACTTCATCTTGTGATCTGTTGATATTTGTATCATTGCACAGGCTATATTCAGTACACAATTCAGACACTATGTAATTTCAATTACTATAGCCATTTTAACTACTGGTAATGTTCCTTGAAAGCTGAAATGTTTTTAAATGTCGCTGAAAGTTACACTGAATATTTCAGTGTAAATCTAACTTTTTATGCTCTTTGTTAAGGTAAGGAAATTTTAAGTGGTTGTTTTGCAGCTTGAAAGTTACAGCAGTACTTACAGGATGCATTTTTGACCTGGGCTACCCTTTTAGCACAGAAATGTGAGAAAAAGAATCCATCATTTTGCTTTAGTTTAGGATTGAAAATTCCATCCTTGGCATTTCAAATTTGCATTAAACACTCAGCACATCCTTGCGTATGAATTAAAATTCTAAGCTTCAAATGGAATTTTCCTATTCTACACAAAGTCATATGATGGGTTCTATCATTACTACATTGAGCATGGAGATCAGCAATGTTGACTTGGGAAGGTAGTCACAGTTGATAATCAGTAGAGTAATATTACTATGTGTGTGTGTGATTTGGATTTTTAATGTAGATTTAATAATTTTTCAGTCATATTGCAGTGATGTCTGTGTGGCAGTTTATAGAGATGTCTAGCACTGGGGCATCATGCCGCAGACATGTAACTTGATATCCCACCCAGTCACATTATCCTGGCACCGGGCTGACCAGTCTTAACACTGACCTCTTAATGCTAAGCACCTAGCAAGGTAGCTGTTAGTACCGTTTTTATAAATCTCTGGTATGATTCATCCAGGGTTTGAACCTGTGACCACCTGCATCTGAGGTGGATTGTGTATCCACTTAGGCCACTGGAATGGTAATACTACTATGAAGAAGGGATTTGCAAGTAGTAATGATATTTAATATTAAATAAAAAGATAGTGTCCTACAAGAAAGAGAGCACTGAATTTTCTTTTATATTCTGGAGGCAGTGTGAGGCATAGCTGTAATAATTTTCCTGCATCATATTTTGTAAATGACAAAATAAATGTTAGACTGTTACCATGGAAATAGAGTAATGTTACTACATGGGTTTGGGGATAGCAGGAGAGCTATGTAGTATTGTTACTACATCAATTGTAGTATTGTTACTACATCAGGTCTTGGAGATCACAAAGTCAGTGCCTGGAAATAGGGTAATGTTACTACATGTACATGGGTTGGTGGGTTTGCTATGTAGTATTGTTACTACATTAGATTTTTGGAGATCACAGAATCAGTGCTTAGAAATAGGGTAATGTTACTACATGGGTTTTGGGGAATGGCTGTGATGACTATTGTTACGTGTAGGCTCATACAAAAGTAACAAAAGAAAAGAGTGAAGCCAACAAGCTTTGTAAATTTTAACAAAATAATTTATTTCCCCAGAAAACACGGTAAAAATATGAAATAGGACTTAAGGTTTCTGAATATAATCCAAAATTTAATCCTGGAATTAAAAAATATAAGTCCTATCACTAAACAGTTCTAATTGAATCCAGGTTCGAATCTCGATGAAATTCCAATATGGAAGGCGATGACATCAGATGAGGTCGTTGTACAAATGGCAACAATTCCTCATTGAATCACAATTTATAATGTTTTGTTTAGAATTCCAGAATAAATTTCCACTAAACGTATTTGTCCCGGAATTTTCATAAAGAAAAGCACTTGTTTTGTTTTCTAGAGAATATGAATTATTAAATCCATAAAAATAGATGAACTTTAGAACAAACTGGCAACAACAATAAAAACCTCTTGAGCCCTCGAGGTTTAAAATACGACTGATCAATCTACTAGCAAATTGGTTGTTTTAAGCCTCGATTTTAGATCACATGGTGGCTCACGTAACAGGGCGACGTGACCATTAATTTGAACAGTGCAATAAAAAAATGCCATTTAGCACGTAGCTAGAATAGCCCTATCAAAGAATCAAATTCTCACACTGAAAATAAATTAAAAAAGAAAGGCTGTTTACAACTCGGCTAACACGTGGGCTGACATGACCTTGGTAATAGCCAATCGTTTTCACTTAGTGTTTACAAAACGTCTCAACCAAGGTGAGCTAAAAATACTGATAATGTAATACTGTTTACATTTTACTCGGGTCAAAACAGAGAAGTGAATTTTCCGAAAATAGTCAAATCCTGTGAAATAATCATTACAATAAAATATAATGAAACAAAACAGAATAAAAAAGATTTAAAACTAACACACGAGCAATTTAATTACATATTCGTAACACTATGTAGTATTGTTACTACATCAAGTTTTGGAGGTCAAAAATCGGTGCCTGGACATGGGGTAATGTTACTACATGGGTTTAGGGGATAGCATTCGAGCTATGCAATATTGTTACTACGTCAGTTGTAGTATTGTTACTGCATCAGGTTTTGGAGATCACAACTCAGTGCCTGGGCATAGGGTAATGTTACTATGTGGGTTGGGGGGGGGGATAGCTATGTAGTATTGTTACTACATCAGTTGTAGTGTTGTTACTACATCAGGTTTTGGAGATCACAAAATCAGTGCTGGGAAATAGGGTAACATTGCTACATGGGTTCGGGGGATTGCATTAGAGCTATGAAGTATTGTTACTACATCAGTTGTAGTACTGTTGCTACATCAGGTTTTGGAGATCACAAAATTAGTGCCTGGACATAGGGTAGTGTTACTACATGGGTTTGAGGGGGATAGCTTTGTAGTATTGTAAATACATCAGTTGTAGTACTGTTACTAAATCAGGTTTTGGAGATCACAAAATCAGTGCCTGGATATAGAGTAATGTTACTACATGGGTTTGGGAATTAACAATGTAGTATTGTTACTATACTCAAATTTCATTATAAAGGACAAGCAAGCAATTCCTTTTTTATTCTGACAGCCATTCCAGTCTGTGGTTTTGAGTTTGATCTCTGGTTATGACATGTGCAAGGTATGTGGTCACTCTTTAAATGTTTTTGGTTTATTCTGGTTTCTCCGGGTTTATCCAACTCAGTTCAGATAATATCATCAAGAACACATCATATACAGTACAAGTACATTGCCAGTTCCACTTAAGCAATCAGTGTTAAATAAACAGAGTTAAAAGGTAAAAAAGACCTTATTTTACTTTTATAATATAAAATCATCTGTATGACATTGTCATATTTTTAATATATTCATTAGTGTAATATTGTGTCATGACATCATGCTACAGGGGAATCCTGCTTTAACATAATGGTTGGGGTCCACAGAGTGTAGAGGTATGGAGGGGGATTACCGCCATAATTCTGTGTGTGTACTGTCTAACCTTCCTTGATGCATTATTGTAAATGACTGCTTGCAAGTGCTACTTTCATAATTCTATCCATGTACACCACTCCCTCGATAACTTGCGCCCTGATAACTCGTGAACCCACTTATAACGCAGGGTCAGGCGTGGATCCCATTTTTTAAACCAGGAAATACCCCAAAAATTGATCCCTATTTTTGAACTTGAAGAAAATCACGATCAAAATTAGTAACGGAAACTTTGATATTTCGCTCGTTTTATCATCGAAAACAGTAGATAGGACCTGAAATTTTAATCAAGATTATGAAATATCAAATTTAAAAATAAGTCATACAATTTTTTCTACATTTTCTTTCCAAACGGTAGTACACCGCAGTTAACAATATGTAAGGAAATTTCGATCAATGAAAATGTCACTTACGCAGAGGGGAGGCAGTAATTTAATAAATAAATACCAATTAAATTATTTTTTTTAATCAATTGAAATTTATGTTCTAGTTCTATCTTTTAGTTCCTTTTAAGTGTAATCATCATAAATACATGTCCTCTTGTAATTAAACGTAAAACGTGCCAATCTACCGTAACAGCTATGTCCGCGAGCATTTCCCTGAGAACCTAATTAGGTACCGACCGTGTTTTGATAACTGATTTGCGGAAGTACTTGTTGTTTTGTTGCACAGAATTAAAAGCTGGCCTCCTTTGTGTTATCATGTTAATTATGTCTTTTGAATCAAATAAAGGAGCTGGAATAAAAGAAAAGTTAAAAGGCACGAAAATCCTACAAATTTAAAATCTAGCGGCCCCGGTCGTATGTTGGGTGAGCTAACTTCATTTGATCAATCACTGTTATAAATGTTATTGTGTATGTAACATAAACTACCTTAAATTAACAGACTCATTGGTAACTGTGATCAAAGATAACCAAGCGAAATGAATACTTCGTAAAATAAAGAGCTTGGTTTAACAGATACAGACCATTGTGGGCAAGCGAGTTTCAGAGAATTTTTGAACTGGCACTTAGAGATATCCTCAAGGATGATAAGTTTCATTATTACTTCCAATGAAATTATGACATCAATACTGTGCTAACTGAACAATATAAAAAATTGAGATTCGACGAAGACGATTGTCTCTCGAAATAAATTTCACGTGTTTTTGAAGAAAAGGGATCTTGTTTGGTGGTGCATCGGCAGTTAGTCTGGTTTCCCGCTCTTTTGACTCCCGATTTGGCAGGATACCATTAAATACCACTACGGGAACCAGACTTATCAAGAACACAAAAAGCAGTGACGTAATACACAGATGTTTTGCGTACATGTGATGGTTGTTGAAACCAGTGGAATGATCTTTCACATGTTGTACATTTTGAAAATAAATGTTATTTAAACAGAATAACGAACAACTTTATTAGAAAAAGTACGTTATTAAAAATTATTATCGAAGTGATTGTAAAATGAGCATTCAGACATTAAACGGCCCAGTTCCATACCCCCCCCACTCCGCTGTTTTCTCGATATGTAAGCGAATTTTTTCAACTTTTGGAGGTCCCTTGGTAACTCGCGCCCTCGCTTATAGTGTGGTCTATGTTTATGGACCCTGTTGTGCGCGAGTTATCAAGGGAGAGGTGTATATTGTATTCTTCATTGATGCAAATTGTACGTGGCAGTTTGAAAGTGCTACTTTCTGTGTTATTATCAATGGCTGCTTGCAAGTGCTACATTCATAATTCTAGTCATGAATTTTCTATTCTTCATCGATACAAGATGTAAATGGCTGCTTGCAAGTGTTTAAATATATTTTCCTTCTGCATCATTGTATCTTGCAATTTGCCAACTACTGAATTGATTCTGTTGTTTTGTCATATGGCAAATGCTATGTCAGTTAACTCCTTGGCTCGCCACACTACATTGTGCACTAGACTAAACGATCTGGGACTATATTCATCATTCCATAACTGTAAACGGAAGCGAAAAAAGAAGCGTTGTTTCAAAGCTGGCCGGCTTAGAACAGGAAGAAGAATTCCAGTTATCTCCCTTTCGCCCTTTCCGGCGCAGAAATTTAAAAATTCGGTCATTAATTTAGACAACCTAATCCAAATTCCAATTAAATCGTCAACCTTTGTGTCAGCTATCGAAGAGATACCACTGCGCATCGCATTATTCAATGCCCAATCAGTAGGACCATCGGAAAAGCACACAGAAATAGTTAATTTTATCAACGATCAGAATATCGACATCTTTTTCCTGACAGAAACATGGCTAAAAACATCAGGCGATGAACCCAAGTGCGTGGATCTAACACCCACCGGTTACTCCATCAAGTCGTTTCCCCACCACTCGCGGAGGTGGAATTGCTGTCATGGCAAAGACCTCCATGATCAACTGTCTTAACTACACTACAACTTTCAATTTCGACCACACATCGTTTGAACTAGTCCAAACTACACTCACACTGGAACAAAGGTCAGTCCATTTATTCTGCCTCTACTGCCCTCCTCCTAGTAGAAGAAATAAGCTGACAGAATCTCTCTTTTTGGAGCAGTTTCCGAATCTCCTGGAGTATGGAAATTCGATAATTGGCAACCTGATTATTCTTGGAGATTTCAACTTTCACTTTGACTATCCTGGAAACCCATGCACATTGAAACTCCTAGATTCCATTCACGTTTTCAACCTCAGTCAGTCAGTTAGCCAACCCACCCATAAACATGGTCACATATTAGACTGGATTCTTTACAGATCTGATAATAATATTCTTCAGTCCTCCCTGGTGTCCCACGAACTTTCATCAGATCACCTATGCATTATATGCCATCTTGACGTATCAGTCCCTAACCCTCCACCTTTATTCGCTACTAAGAGAAACCTCCGTATGATAAACAGAACCAAACTAATGCATGACATCCAAGCAAACCTAACAACTAGCTTACCTACTACAGCAGAACAACTTGATAACTGCCTGTGTTCATTGCTTGACAAACATGCCCCAGCAACCAAGTGCAGAGTAGCAATTCAGAAGTGTTCTCCGTGGTATAACAGTGTTAGGGACCAGCTTCACACTGCTAAAAGAGACCGCCGTAAAGCTGAGAGGCTTTGGCTTTCCACCAGACTCACTATTCATAAGCAGATCTATGATGCCGCTAAGAAGAATGTCACAAACATAGTCCATGCAGCGAAATCAGCCCACTACAGTACTAAGATCACGGAAAGTTCCAGCTGCAAAGAGCTATTTGAGATTACTAACAAGCTAATGTCAAGGAACAAATGTACACCACTTCCAGCTACCTTCTCTCTAGTCGACCTTCCGGACCTGTTTGCAAATTTCTTCCGTGACAAAGTACGAACCATCAGAGATAAACTTGACAACACAATTTCAGTTGACTCGTTATCACCATACAGTTGCGATACAGAATTTCAGCGGCAACCATTAGCAGCATTTGAACCTGTCTCTATGGATTTAGTACGTGCAATCGTGATGAAGAGTGCACCAAAGTCATGTGAACTGAATCCGATTCCGACGTCACTGCTGCTAGAGTGCTTGGATCCAATATTGCCTTCACTAACTGATGTTATTAATACCTCTCTCTCATCTGGGGAATTCCCATCATTTTACAAAACTGCCATTGTAAAGCCTCTGCTGAAGAAACCAACACTCGACCATAATGATTTAAAGAACTACCGCCCAGTTTCTAATCTCCCATTCATGTCAAAAATCTTAGAAAAAGTTGTTCTATCCCAACTTGTATCTCATCTGAATTCAAACAGTCTTTTTAGCAATGTACAGTCTGCATATCGCCCTTGCCACAGTACTGAAACTACTCTTCTGAAAGTAGTCAATGACCTTCTCTCTGCTTTGGATGGCGGAAAGATTACAGTCCTCACTCTCCTTGACTTGTCTGCAGCATTTGACACAACAGACCATGATATATTACTTCACCCTCTCCAGCATGTATTTGGCATTTATGATACGGCCTTACTATGGTTCAAGTCCTACTTGGTCAACAGGACACAAATTGTGTCCGCAAATGGAAAACACTCCAGCCCAATTGATCTATGCTGTGGTGTTCCACAGGGGTCTGTTCTTGGACCTGTTCTCTTCATTCTGTACACTCAGCCACTCTCAAGTGTCATAGATCATCATCCTGTGTCTCACCAATTGTATGCTGATGATATCCAAATATACAAATCTAGTCATCCAGCTGAAGTTGAAGCTACCATCCAAGGCATAGAGAGGTGCATTTCCGATGTGAAATCATGGATGACATGTAACAAGCTGCAGATGAATGATGATAAAACTGAAGCCATCCTGATTACAACACAAAGACTTTCTCATTCACATCCTTTACCTCAGACAATAAATATCAGCAACACCAACATTAAATTCACACAGTCAGTACGAAACCTCGGTGTCACTCTTGACAGTACTCTCTCATTGCATCAGCATGTCATGAATATATGCAAGGCTGCATATCTTGAGTTGAGACGAATCAGCTCCATTTGCAAGTATCTTTCAGTTGATGCCACTAAAACACTTGTGTGTTCCTTAGTACTTTCAAGACTGGACTATTGTAACTCAGTTTTGTCTGGTTCGTCTCAATATCTACTTCAGAAACTTCAAAAAGTTCAAAATACAGCTGCTTGGATCATCCTTAGAGTACCACGATCAGAGCACGCCTCTCCCCTGCTCTGTACCCTACACTGGCTATCCATACGATCCAGAATTAAACACAAAATTTGTTCTCTGTTCTATGTTTCACTGACAGGCTCCAGTCCAACATACCTATCTGACTTCACCCACGTGTACACACCTGCAAGATGCTTACGCTCCTCTTCCGACACTCGTATTCTCATTATTCCCACTATGAAGAAGAAATCATATGGACAACGTTCTTTTGCATACCAGGGCCCAGCAACGTGGAACGAATTGCCCACTGCATTTAGACACAAAGACACAGTGATCTCATTCAAGAGCACTCTTAAAACTCACCTATTTCAGCTGCAAGAACAGACTTAAAGACCTAATAATGTATCCTTGCCTTAAATATTTACAGCATATTTTCTGTTTCTACTTTCGTGGTGTTTGTTTTTATTTTTGTAATCATATCATTATATATGTTTTGTTTTTTTTTGTTTTTTTTTAAGTGTTATCAAATGTTGTAAAGCGCTTAGAGCTTCTAAAGATTAGGCGCTATACAAAGTCCTCATTATTATTATTATTATTACAAGTTTTGTACCGGGTATATTCTGTTTATCAAATTGCCATATTACAATTACATCATTCCAACTGCTGTTTTCATACAGATATGGCCTTGAAATAATGTAAATACTAAGTTATATCAGTATTGTCTTAGTTTTCCAACTCGTGTCGCCATCTGTTGTCATAATGACAGACTAGAGATTGGAATGGCATTATGACAACAGACGGCGCTCTAAATTTCTGAAGTTTTTCCTTTACGAGAAATAATTAATGCTCCCCATGGAGCTTTACGGCATTTGTTATGTGTCGATAAACATTGTAACTCTTTCAGCCCCTTTTGTTTAAGGTGCACTTTAGCAATGAAGTTTTAATCATTCTCTAAAACCATGTGCTTTTTTGAAGATCTAAGTGATTTATAGTACGTTATGAAAACAAAAAACTCGTACACTACAGCAGGGTCGTCCATCTTTTTCAACCCCAGTTTTGACACACTTAAGTATTTACTTTCACCGTTTAAGAACTCTACTTCTTATTGATATCTCTCATTACTTTGGAAACATTAGTTATTTTAGCAAAGTAAGGATCAGAAACTACAATGGTATGTTCCCTTATACTATTATTAATGAGCTTTCATCATACGACCCCTGGTTGTATGGAACGTATTGTACATCACCCATTTTGATGCACCGCACAGGCGTGTATCTTTTCTGGTGATACTGTTGTACATAAGCTCCAGTGAAAATAATATATTTCAGAGCAACATCAATAGCACATAAAAGAACGTTTATAGGTAAAATGACATTAAAAAAATTAAGCATTCCTAAAGGTTTTCTTATTCTCATCACAATCTTGTCGCAAAAGCCGAAATAATCAAATTGTGGAAAATATGTTTGTATGATGATACAAATGTTTACTTGCGATTAGAAATATTAGATTTAGTGTACAATTGTTTTCCAGTACTTAATTTACATTGTTATGTACAGAACCTCAACCTTTGAATGTATTTAAAAAAAAAAACAAAAAAAACAAAACAGCTTTAAAACTGGTATGCATCCTTTAAAACTTTTGGTTCTGAAAGTGGAAATAATTAGAGACAAAAGACATAATGTTACAGGAGATTTTAGTTTTATTTATTGTAATTCTTACCATTATCAAACCAATTAAATTAATAAATTAGTTCAAGAAATTTAAAAAATATATATATAGCATTCTTAGGTTATAATTATTCAGCTGATCTTTGTCTCCTTAAAGATTTAAAAGAAAAATTTTTAAAAATTTTTGAAATATGAATGTGGTGACACTTGATTCCGACTTATTAAGTGTGCTGCTCTTGGCAATATAAAAGTAATTTAGTGAATTAATCTATGATCAAAGAGAGAGAGGGAGAGAGAGAGAATGCACCAAAACTGCATATTTCATTAAGTTATTGTAATTGTATACATGTATCCTGGGTTGATGAGTGTGTTTTGGGACATTCTTAGGGTCTTTACTTCAGCAAGTATCAACAAGAGAAAAAACTCTACTGATCTTATTCGATAATTATAATGAGTAGAATTTTACTGATCACTGTCTTTTTATTTTGTTTGATTGTATTTAACTGCCTACATGTATCCTAGGTAGTTGAGGGTGTTCTGTGAGAGTCTTTTGCTGTTTTAGGGTAGTCATCAGGTCTTTCATTTGGTGATAATTACCAACATGGGGAAAAAAGTCTCCTGATCTTACTCGATACTTATACAATGCAGGATTTTACTGATCACTGTCTCTTATAAGGTTTGGTTCAATATAATTGTATACATGTATCCTGGGTAGGTGAGAGTGTTTTCGGATAGTCTTGTGCTAGCCCCATGATTTTCAGGGTGATAGGCAGAAAATTAAAGTGTTTGGATGTCTAATTCATGCATAAGTTATTGGAAATAATAAAACATAAAATTGCTGGACAGATTTGGGGAGGCAAACAAGTGTTAAAAAACATTGCCTAAACTTTTACAACAGTTTTGCTTTAATATTCGTAAAAGGAATAGCCTATGGAAATCTTGAGGATGCACACATTATGGTCAACAAGCATTGGTTGGTATTAGGTAAGGAACCGACAGTCTACCATATTTCTGCTAAATGGCTTGTCAAATGGTCAAATGCAGGAATAGGTTGCAGATATGCCGTAGATATCTTCTGATTGGGATTTCTACCATTTGACAAGTGTGACAAGATCTATGGTACCTACAAACATCACTTTTAATTTTCGGCCAATAAAAGGGATTCAGGATCTTGTGAAAAGTCTTATTGACACCAAAATGACCAGCTTAAGGAGTTTTATGGGTTAGACTATGAATTTCCTGTCTATACGACTTAGGAACAACAGTTTGATTGCTCACTGACCACTCATCACCAGCAGGTACATCAGGTGGTTGCCATTTTCTCATAATGATCACATTTTTCACACAGTAACAAACTGGTACTTATGTGGCTTCAATTTCTGAAACCCAGTCTTGTGTCTTCTCTGAGGAATATTACTTCAGGGCCTGTAAATCACATTAAAATGTTTTGCATGCTTAGAAAGTAGATATTACTTTCTGCTCAGATATCTTACAACTGCAGGCAGAAATTGGCTAGCAGTTTCAGTTATTCTGTGAAGAAATTAACTTATTTTGAATCTCTCTCTCTCTTTCTGCAGGGTGATTAAGTCATTTAAATTATGGAATTTACCTTATCCATTGTTCCTAGGCACATATATTAGGGATAACAGGCCAAATTTAAAATTTCATCTCAGCTTCATAAATATGATAGTTTTGTGAGGGTCAGAGCATCAGAAATAACAAAATAGCAAATAAAATATAGTCTTTTTCATGGTCTTTTGCTCATAGCAAGTACAAGCAACTTATTTTATTGCCTGCAAGAAAAATTCTCCAAAAAGAGAGCATTTTTGTACACTGTATATATTGAATACAAATCCAGTATTTGGAATGTTTTTGGGGATTAGTTCTTGAAACAGAAACTAGGGAATATAACCTGACTGTTCTTAAGACATAAGTTACAAATGTATGTGGTATACAAAAGGAAATATGTCTCGGCCAATCCAGAATTTACAGTTTTAATTCCTCAGAATTTGCAATTATGAGGGTATGTCCAATCCATAAGCCAAATTGTGTGAAAAGCTTGTCTTTATTCATGTTTTATTCATGTGAAAGTGAAAAACAAAAGGGATTGGCAATTAGCTCTATAAGAACAATATAAAAAGACAATCCAGGTATTTGTTCCTTATAATTGCTGTCCAGTATGATAATATTTAATTTAGACTAATTCATCTAACAATATTGTTTTTATTCAAAGCTGGTTTACATTAAATATTTATTTTTCTCTAATATTTCCTATGAAAAGTTAAACAGGACTGTATATAATTTTAATTTATTTATTTTACTTTATTGCATAGTTGTATTGTGCTGATATTTTTTGTGTCATGACAATATTAACTTATATTTTAAACAGGATAAAATACTGATAAAATCACAGACAAAGGCAGATGTTTATGCGGGGGGTGGGGGGTGGGGGGAGGGATGTATGCTACAACAGCCTGAGCTGTGAGTAGACTTAAAAATGTTAGAAGTTGTTTAAAAATTGGGGGGGGGAGGTCTTACTCTTCTAACAGAAAACAATCACTTCAGTAGATGATACATGTAAAAATTTGTATTTTTTTTAAAAAACTACTATATTTCATATCCAAATGTATCAAGCAAGTTTGGTACTGTATTGTAGCAGTAATAATGAAAACAAATCCAGCTGGTTGTTGGTAGCGATAGCAACATTATTTATATTCAATATATTATATATTTTATAATTGCTACCAAAGGCGTCTGATGTTTCATCAATGAAGTACCTTACAATCAATCATCTGTACTATAAATATTGCTTCATATATGGATGAATACTATTTTTAATAATAAAAAAATATTGTTTCCAGTTTGATATCTGTGGTAATAAAGCATCTCATAATTGTATGGAAATGTTTTTTTATGTTTAGATATAGAAAATTTATTTGATACTGTTAGAATTTATTTTCTTATATAATAAAATAAGTTCATATTTTTGTAGCATATAGCTATGCTACAGTATATGCTTTGTATGTGATGTCCTTGTTTCATGTCATTCGCCTCTTGCTATTGTATTGGAATTTCAGATTTAAAATGAAATTGGAGATAGTAGATATTTGTCAAAGACAACTGGTGACAATACTTGCTGGCTATTGCATAATCATCCATGCCATACATATGTAAGAATTCTGTATAATTTGAATATTTCCCTTCTTGTTATATATATATATATATATATATATATATATATATATAAACTGCCACTGTAAACTGATGATTAACAGTAAAAAATTATTTCATAGGGGTGAGAGAATAAACAGAATCCTCATCTCTGTAATGTACTCTCTCTCTCTCTCTCTCTCTCTCGTGAATAAACAAGAAAGTATGGCCTTGAGGTGCAGTTATCTGCAATTTGCTCAAACCTTATGAGGTCTTTACTGATACAAAAAGCAGAATTTGCACTGCATTACTCTAAAATAATAAATATGCTCTAAATTGATAACATTGTGAATGAGAATATATAAACAAATTAGGACCTTAAACCTTGCTTGTAAGAGGCCACCAATTTCTGCCACCATGCAGTCGCGGTAAATTACACCCATAAAATGTCCAAACAAAAATGGGGTCGGAAGGGTCAGCAGAAATATAACATTGAGTAAATACATCTAATTGTATACAGTTTGATTCATTTAATTTGTTTGTGCTTCTTGGAGGCCACCTCTCTTCCGAATGTTAATACTCTGAGAAATCAGCTGACTGTAATTGCGGTAATATATTTTGAATGATATTTTAAATAAGACACCCAAACGTGCGTAAAATGGTATGACCTCTTGTTGCTAGGGTCAGGGGAGTAGTCATCAGTTGTCATAATGAGGCATTATTTTATGCAAACTTCCGTGATGCTAACTTGCAGCGTGTTTGATGCAATATTATAATCATGATTTTAGAAGGTGCGATCTGTATAACTTGTGATATAGAAAGTTTATAAACAGAATATTAAAACTTGTACTAACTAATATAGCATTTGCAATATGACAAATTATAGAATCAATTCAGTAGTTGGCAAATTGCAAGATACAGTGATGCAGAAGGAAAGTATATCTAAGCACTTGCAAACAGCCATTTACAGCTTGCATCAAGGAAGAATAGAAAAGTCATGACTAGAATTATGAATGTAGCACTTGCAGGCAGCCATTGACAATAACACAGAAGGAAAGTAGCACTTTCAAACTGCCATGTACAATTTGCTTCAATGAAGAATACAATATACGTTAATAGAATTATGAAAGTAGCACTTGCAAGCAGCCATTTACAATAATGCATCAAGAAGATTACAAAATGCACACATAGAATTATGTCAGTAATCTCCCACCATACAAAGGAGACAGGGGAACCCCGTTTTAACACGATGTTGGGGTCTAGAGAGTGCCATTGTGTTATGCAGCATATCATGCAATATTGACACAGGTCACTTAGCTGAAGAAAATGTAGCATATGTATCATCTGAGCTGTACAAGACAAAGGATGGGGGTGAGGGGGTGAGAGTAAAACTATGGACTTGGATGATGCAGTTATTTACTTAAACTGATGAATGTTGAATGAGAAATATTGAAACACAGTGATTGCATAATTGATGTTCATGACTCGAATTTAATGCTTGCATATTGACAGAATGTCAATTCTTTGTGGAAAATGCAAGTTGGGATTTCAGGCTCTTGCATCATTTTGTAATTGCTAATATTTCCAATAATATATGGTAAATCTTTTGTCAAATTCCTTGTAGCACATAACTAAATCACATATATAATTCCAAAATATGTTAAACAGTTTAAACGTGATATATTGTGCTTTTGCTCAACTTTTGTTTCAATGAAATGATTATGTTAACAATTATGTTCCAATGTACAAGATTCCTGCTGAAAATTAACACATGAAACTTGAATATGTGTGAAATTCCATGCATTTATAGCCCAGTCACTAATCTTTGTATTGTCTGGTTGCTAGTAAAAGTAAACAAGTTTATTTTGTACTTCAACCCATAAATGTAGGAAGGAAGTAAGTTCTGATGGATTTATCTAAAATTTTGGCTGATTACCTTGTAATATTCTCATTTGCAAGCAAAGGGCTTATGGTGTGTCAGATTATCATGAGCAGCAAATTAAAATGCAGGATGTCATGAGTAGCTGGACTGAAATTTAAAAACGGGTTCCATAGGTGTCAGTCCCCAGACTTTTACTTCTTAATGTTTTTATCATTGTTATGTTTTTTTAAATATTACAAATGGTTGTGCATATAATTATGCTGATGACAACACTCTGTCCCTTTCCTGCCTGGACTTTGACACTCTTATTGACATGCTTGAATAAGATTCAGACATTTTGACTGACTGGTTCACTGACTGTCTAGTTCACAAACAGGTGAACAGAATTCAACCCTGAAATATTTCGTGCATTGGCTGTGGGTAAAAAGACATTTGGTATGAAACATGTACTTGACATATGCATTGCCATCATAAATTTTGAAGAAATTATTCAACTGCTGGGCATTGTTATTGACTACCAACTGCAGTTTCATACAAAAGTACAAAAAATCTTTGTACACTTCCAGACAACTGTCATAAAAATGTATTGGTCACTAGTTAACAAGAATTTTACATGTTTTTATCCTTTCCAGTTACAGTATCCCTTAGCCTGGCATTTCTGCATTGACATAAACACTACTGAACTTGAAAAATACAAGAGTTTGCTCTGAGGGGTGTATGTGATTATTACATCAACTTTTACTTCAGACAAACAAAACAACCTGGATTCTTAATAAGTTTGCTGGCCATTGTTTGGTTGATATACTATGTTGTTAGCACAATAAATTCCATTTTAGATATTCAGATATTTTACATGTCCTAAGAATTAAAACCTCAACATATGACAGAAAAATCTTTTAGATATGCAGCTGCCATATCAAGTGGTACAGACTGTAATTGTAATAGCTGAAAATAATACCACCAACCCAACCTCACAACATCCCCACCCACAACTCTCATGTCACAATGATGGCAACTGACATCTTTGTCATCATTTGTTTGTATTGTTTTGTCAAGTGTCCTAGTATTATATCCCTTTTCTTTGTCTTTATTCTTTTCAGAAGTAAGGCTTAATTTGCATTTTAGCAGGCTTTTTATCACATTTGGTACTATCTTTTAATTTAAGATACCTAGACGTTTGATTTCACATACATAGCCTTTTAATTTGATGTCTAGACTTTGTAATTTAAGATGCCTATACTTTTAATAGTTTGTTACTTTTTTAAGGTTTAAGATGGTTCTTAGCTTTATTCAAGTTTTAGCCAGTGCACTGTTTTACTTACCTTAAAACTAAATTCACTTTTAAATACTGCCATTTTTGAAGTGATTTGCTTTCTTATATGCAAAGGTATATGTTGTATGATTAAAAATGTATTTATGTATTATGCTAAGTTTGCCAGTGTTGTCTTTAATATGTATTTTGCTGTTCGGGTGTGTTGTATTATTTATTATGCTATATTTGTATGTCTTGTATTTAATATGTATTTTGCTGTTTGTATGTGTTTTAAATATTACCAGTGTGCTGATTGTATGTGTTGTATTATGTATTATGCTGTTTATATGTGTTGTATTATGTATTATGCTATGTTTGTATGTGTTGTATTTAATATGTATTATGCTATGTTTGTATGTGTTGTATTTAATATGTATTATGCCATCTTTGGATGTGTTGTATTATGTATTATGCTGTTTGTATATGTCATATTATGTATTATGTATATATTGTATTTAATATGTATTATGCTATAGTTAATTGTATTGCAAATCATGCTGATAACCTATCTTTATTATTTAATGAAATGCCAGTAAAAACTCATTAGAGCTTATATTTAATTGTTGTTTTGAACAGGCTGACTATAAATCAATCTAGTATTTACCTCAATATTTGTGACTAGATTTTGACAGTAACATGTTTCTGAGGGTATCATCCTGTGCAATAACAAAGGTATATAATAATATTACTGAATCAAACTTAGAACAATTTAATATTTTCATGAAGTTTTAACGAGTATTGTTTTGATATTGTCTCTGTCTGAGGTTTAATAAAATGGCTTTTTCAGTGACTGTTGTAAAACATTCTATATGTTGACTACTCTCCACTCGTTCGTTCTATTTTTCCATCACTTTGCCCTAGTCGGGTGGTGTAGGAAAGTGTAACTCCTGTGTTGAGGTAACAACAGTAACTCATCTCCAATTAGCTATTAGAAATTGGATTTTTCAAGTTGATTCTTTTCCTCTTACAAAAATTACATGTAGTACAAACATTAAAATTTAGCCCTATTATACAATTTTGGCAGAATCGAGCCATGTATTGTTAAAAAAATCTACAAATGAATAGCTTGAATAGATAACGTGTACTTACCAACTAATCTCAGTGAAGTCATACCAGTGAATGCATAATGATTCCCTTTAAAATGTACTCAAAGAAGCATTGGTAATTTTAAGCATCATTATCATAGATTATGAAGGAAAGATTTATCAAAATTACATTTCAGTATGCATATGTACATGTGTGAAGGTCACTCATTAGTGTTGCATAAATTTCAAATCTCTGGAGTTTTCTTGGCTAAATTCCATTTCAGTCTAGATATTTAATTCCTTGCCAATTAGCTTACATAAATGTCTGACAGGATTGAATTTGGCTACTAACAATAAAATGCTCAAATCAGACATTGGGAATTTGTAATAAAGGAATGTGTTTTCAGGCTTCAAAACTCATATATGAGTATTGATGTCATATTGTACTTACGATTTACAATTTAATAGGTGTAAACTGCCTTAGGTTCTCTGATCAAACAGTGCATGTTACCCCTATATCTGGTTTTGGAGTAACCATTAGATTTTATACATAAAGAGGAACCTCAAGGAAACAGTTGAATTGTTCTAACAGAGAGAGAGAGGAAAGAATATATGAAATGAGTTCTATATTAATTGAAAAAATTTGTTGTAACTATGGTTTTGCCTACCACACAGTAAAAACAGGTAGTGAGGTTAATTTAAAGCAGCAAACCTTTCCACCCCCAGCAAATTTCAATAGTTTTGTACCAAAGTCAAGTGTCCATTGACAGTGAATGTAACTTGAAGTTGTCATATCAGCTGTAAGGATGAAAGAGAATAAATATCTTGTCTGCAGCTTGGTCGTGTGAACTAGCAGTGTATATCAGATTGACATGTAGCCTGCATATATCAGTGTCAGTTAATCTGTGTATATAATTGGCACTTAGCCTGTGTATATCAGTGTCATTTAACCTGTGTATAGCATTGTCAGTTAGTCTCTGTATATCATTGTCAGTTAGCCTGTGTATATCTGTGTCATTTAGCCAGTGCATAGCAGTGTCAGTTAGCCTGTGTATATCAGTGTCAGTTAGCCTGTGTATATCAGTGTCAGTTAGCCTGTGTATATCAGTGATGAAGATGGTGTCTGCATTTTTTGATACATTTTTGCGAAGTAAAAAGGATTGATTAAAGATCTTAAGCATACTGATATAGCGATTTAATGACATCAGATTGTGCAGGAAAGACGTAATTTGGAGATATATTCTTATTATATACCTATCATTTGTCAACACCAGAAAGAGCCAAAATTTTTTACTTTCATTTTCTACCAGTAGGAAAACAATACTGTTGTTTTCTGTTTCTGTATTAACATATTCTCAAAGGAGGCTGGAGCTACTTTATCGTCACGGTTTCCTGATTACAGTAGCATCACCCCTAGTGATGTAATGCCAACACTAGTAGTAAACAAAGCTCTCACAGCAACATTAGTTAAGAAACCTTGTGATAATGTAAAATATCTGAAAGATTCAAACTATGGTTTTGTCAATACAATAATAAAATAGTTTTTTTTTTAAAAAGGTTTATCTGAAGCAAGATCATATTCATAAATCATGTACCATAACATTTCTGTACAGTACAACCCATTTATGGAAGTTCATAATCGGTAATGTTGTTGAGTTTTCAGCATGATGAATTTGAAATTTTCTGACACCCAATATGGCTTCCAAAATGGCCCTCATAAAAATCTTGTTGTTGCTCCTTCCGAATTGATAGTCATATATACATGTGGTTTTCACTAAAAGACTTCCTATGATGTGTAGTTGGTCCTAGATGAAAATTGGGCTGATCTGATGTCCAATATGGCTACCACAGTTGCTATCTTGAAATCTTGTTATTACTAATCCTCCTGAATAAAAAGTAATATGCCATGTGGTTTTCAAAAGAAGACTTGCAATGTATGGTTGGTCCAAAATGAAAATGGTGTCGATCTGATGTCCAATATGGCCACTACCGCAGCTATCTTGAAAATATTGTTATCACTACTGAATGGATGGTAGTATCAATATGGTTTTTTCTAGACAACACATTCTGATGTCTAGTTGTGTGTAATGGTGCCATTCAGACATTCAATATGGGTACCACAGTGGTCATCTTGAAAATCTTGTTATCACTATTTCTCTTGAATGAATAGTCGTATCAGCATGGGTTTTGCACTGAAAGACTTCTTATGATGTCTAGTTGGTTGTAAATGAAAATTGTACTGATCTGACTTCTAATATGACCGCAGCAATGGCCATCTTGAAAATCTTGTTCTTACATGTACTACATCTCCTCAATAGCTGGTCATATCGACATTGTGTTTTTACCAACAGATTTATTATAATGTCTTGTTGGTACTAAATAGAAATGGTGTCAGTCTGATAAAAATATATCCATGATGGCATCCATCTTGAAAACCTTGTTATCATTGGTAAAAAAAATCGGAAAGCAGAGGGTTTCCACTAGAAGACTTCTTATCTTGCTTTGTAGGGCCTAAATGAAAATGGTGCAAACATGACATCCAAGATGTCCACTACAGCAGCTAATGTGAAAATCTTGTCATTGAAGAATATCAAAGATGGTTTCAACACTCTGCATTAAAAGGAAGAAATTTTCTTTTCTTGAATTCCTGGAAATTCTTTTCAGTCAGTAGAGCATCAGTCCCTTTGAGATGCTCTTGTTATTTTGTCAGCATTTTTTGAAAGAACTGGTGTCTATACAAAATGATAAGATAACAGCAAAGTCCAGTGACATCTTACTGACAGATTTGCAATGAATATTCTCAAATGGAAACTTTGAACATCTTTATTCATTTAAAGACAATTTATTTTATATCTTAAGGAATGCAACACATCGCACCAGATTCACAAATAAGTCATTTATTGTGGCAAAAAGACTTTGTTATTATTCAGAAATCAATTGAGAGAAATTGGTGAAGAGGTTGTAAAAATTTGGGATCCATGCCAATCTGAATTTGTGTTTTAGGTAATGGTGTAACAGAAGAAAACCAATGATTGATTTTTGAATTCTTTACCTAAACTGATCTAATTTTCATATTATTTTAGCTGGCAGGAAAATCATAATAGTGTATTTTATCATTTATGAGATTTAATAGTGTCCTGAAGCCCAACTTTGTTGTTTATCACCAGATCCAGAACGCAAACGTTTCCATGCATATGAAGAGTTTGGTGATCGTCGAGAAGGTGTTGTCAGTAGCAGAACTTACTTTTATGAGGGGGAAGAGCAGTGCGATAAGAACATGAAGATCTTCCTGGACTCAATAGATGGAGTCTCGGGTGAGTTTATTGTCATCGTTCACATCTTATCTTTAATTAACTCCATACTGCTTCATGTATAATGTGTACTTTTCTTGTTTTTTTTATGATTGATACATTGTGTATGTATTGTATATGGAAATAGAATGAAGCTAAATATTGCCATCATATCCCATGACAAAATAGGAAACAAATATTATTCCTTTCTATTATTATAATCTTGGTAGTACTTTAGTTTTGGTTTCCATGTGTACAGTTGTTATAATGACATTTTCCCCCTGACCAATAATGTTGTATGTTACATGAAGTAGTAATCATTAATATGTTCTGTAAACATTTTGACTTCATTTTCCATTTACTGTAAGAACTTGTGAACAAGTTGGATCTAACTGCAAGCTTTATATAACCAGATCTACTGGTGCATTCTGTGCCAGCAGAAATACATTTATTTATTTTTGTTATGATTCATCTGTGGAACAAATGGAATAGATCCCTATCCACTGGCACATAATGTGACAATAGATCAGGATTTATGTTGTTTGCAGCCTGACTTGACTTGTACTTGAGTATATATGGTATAACAGCAGCAGTTGATATTACTCTGAATAAACAGTGAATGCTTCACCTACTCATTATCATATCTTTCTCCCTTACCTACTCATATATCTCCATTACTTATTATCATATCTGTCTCTTCCACCTTCAAATTATCATATCTTTCTCCTTTGCCAACTCATATGTCTTCTTCACTTATTATTATATCTGTCTCCTCCACCTACTCATTATATCTGTCTCCCCCCACCTACTCATTACCATATCTGTCTTCTCCACCAACTCATTATCATGTCTCCCCCACCTACTCATCCACATATGTCTCCTCCAGCTACTCATTACCATTTGTCTCCTCCATCTACTCATTATCGTGTCTCTTCCACCTACTCTTTATCATGTGTCTCCTCCACCTACTCATTATCATGTGTCTCCCTTCACCTTCTCATTATCATGTCTCCTCCACCTACTCATTATCATGTGTCTCATCCACCTACTCATAATCATGTCTCCCCCACCTACTCATTATCATTTCTCCTCCACCTACTCATTATCATGTGATGTCTCCACCTACTCATTATCATGTGTCTCCTCCACCTACTCATTTTTCATGTGTCTCCTCCACCTACTCATTATCATTTCTCCTCCACCTACTCATTATCATGTGTCTCCTCCACCTACTCATTATCATGTGTCTCCTCCACCTACTTATTATCATATGTCTCCTCCACCTACTCATTATCATGTCTCCACCTACTCATTATCATGTGTCTCTTCCACCTACTCATTTTTCATGTCTCCTCCACCTACTCATTATCATGTGTCTCCTCCATCTACTCATCATGTCTCCTCCACCTACTCATCATCATGTGTCTCCTCCACCTACTCATTATCATGTCTCCTTCACATACTCATTATCCTGTGTCTCCTCCACCTGCTAATTATCATGCTTCCTCCACATACTCATTATCATGTGTCTCCTCCACCTACTCATTATCATGTCTCCTCCACCTACTCATTATTGTATCTCCTCCACCTATTCATTATCATGTGTCTCCTCCACCTACTCATTATCATGTCTCCTCCACCTAGTCATTATCATGTCTCCACCTACTCGTTATCGTGTCTCCTCCACCTACTCATTATCGTGTCTCCTCCACCTACTCATAATCATGTGTCTCCACCTACTCGTTATCATGTCTTCTCCACCTAGTCATAATCATATGTCTCCTCCACCTACTCATTATCATATCTGTCTCTTCAACCAACTCTTTATCGTGTCTCCCTTCTCCACCTACACATTATCATTTGTCTTCTCCACTTACTCATAATTATATCTGTCTCCCCATCTACTCATTATTATGTCTGTCTCCCCCATCTACTCATTACCGTATTATTATCATTATCATGATATGATTATCATATCAGTCTCCTCTGTCTACTCTTTATATCTGAATACTTGGCCTACTGAACCTACTTGTTATAATATCTGTATACTCAGCATACTGATTATCATATCTGTCTACTGCACATACTCATTATCATATATGTCTGCTCCATATACTCATCACATCTCTCTACTCTGCCTACTCATATCTGTATATTCTGCATAATCATCATATTTGTCTGCTCCATCTACTCATCATATCTATCTACTCCACCAACTCATATTTGTCTACTCCATGAACTCATTTTCATGTCTTCTCCACCAACTTATTATCATATGTCTGCTCCACCAACTCATTTTCATATTTGTCTACTCCACTTACCCATTATCATATCTGTTCACTATCATATCTGTCGACTCTACATACTCATCCCATCTGTCTACTCATTCGGCTTTTCCAATTATCAAATCGGTCAACTCCATCTACTGATCACATCAGTCTGCTCCACCTACTCATTATCATATTTGTCTGCTCCATCTACTCATGATCACATCTGTCTTCTCCACCTACTTTTTATCACATCTGTCTACTCCACCTACTCATTATCACATCTGTCTTCTCCACCAACTTTTAATCACATCTGTCTACTCCACCTACTCATTATCACATCTGTCTGCTCCTCCACCTACTCATAATCATGTGTCTCCTCCACCTACTCATTATCATGTCTCCTCCACCTACTTTTTATCACATCTGTCTACTCCACCTACTCATTATCACATCTGTCTGCTGCAGCTACTCATTACATCTGTCTACTCTGTGTACTCATCATATCTGTCTACTCTTCCCACTTGATATCATTTGTCTGCTCATTATCATGTGTGTCTGCTCCACATAATCATCTTCACATCTATCTACTTCACCTACTAAGTATCACATTTGTCTACTCCACCTACTCCAATCACATCTGTCTGCTGTGATTACTCGTATCTGTTTATTCTGCATACTCATTATCATATCCAGTTACAGTACCTACTCATTATCATATCTGTCTACTCTGCCCACTCATTATCATGATTTCTGTATGTTTAGAACTTTGTTTGGTACAAGTTTTCTAAGTATTTTGTAAAAAACTGTTATGTGTATGTTGGAGTTTGGTTGTTCTTGTGGGTTTAATGCCATTTTCCAGCACATGCCAGGCTATACAATGTGGCCAGTATAAGTGGTGGGGGAAGAACCACTGCCCCACAGGAAATTACTGGCAAGCTTTCTCACATATCTGTATTGGCTGAGTCCGAGACTTGAACCTATGCAGACAGGTGAGATGGCAGTGGTCTGTAAATGCAAGCATTTTAGACCACTGGGCTACCTTTTGCTCCCATGTTTGAGTTTTAAATACTTCGAATTGTTTATGTTACATAGTGAATTCTATCAAGGTGCTGCTCTTGGCCACCCAGTAGCATCATGATTTATACCTAGCTGGCAATCAAACTGGTCATCAGTCCCTTGAAATCTGTTATGTGAAATTGATTGTCAGGTGCCAATCATGGCAAAGGGATCAATTAAGAGTCAAGCATCAGTGTTCCTTGATACTTAAGGTTCACAATTGCTACAATGCTAATAGTGAAGTGAAAATTTTAAGTTTCTGCAATACATTAATTTTTATGACATGTCTAAAGAAAGACCATTCAGAAGAAAGTGAGAATTTAAGATCCACATGTCTGGGTAACCAAATTAAAATTAAGTTCTTTATTATATGTTCCATGGCATCATCCAAGATGCATTTACATCAAAAATATGAAATGTATATTACATATAAAACAAATTTCAAATTGTGATATTCAAAGTAGTTTCTAAATTTATGTAAAAGCATGCTTGTTTGAATACACAAAATCAGTACTGTCTGACCATATCTTCATCATCTGACTGATTGGATTTTAAAATATGACCCAAATAAGTATAACTGTTGACACGTGCAAGAGCATGGCTGTTAAGAAATACAGAAGGAGGAGATGGTGACTTCAAAGAAGTTGACAGAAACACCCTGCACACTGATTTTTGTGCTTTATATATGATATTCTCAAATGCGTAATATTGACATATCTTTAATAATTTCCTTAAACCTGTAATAAGAATACATACTAATAACATATCAGCAAAACTAAACTTGTTAAGAAATAACACATTTGGTGTCAAATTCCCCCCACATGACACTGATCAAACTTATGACTTAAATCATCTGTATATAAATTAAATAACAAAGGCAAAAGAACACCTCCCTTCCTCACCCCTTTGTTTTCATGGAAGGAATTGTTACTGCACATTCCCAATGCATATAGTACAACAGTTTGCCATACCAGTCAAATAGACTGTAAACTATTTAGTCAGGTATTTGATTGTCAAGCAACTTTTTAAATGGTGTCCTTTGATTAACCTTATAAAATGCTTTACTAGCATCTAAAAATGATGCAAACCCAGGGCTACCATGTTCTAAATAATGGTTTACAGTTTCTTTAAAAGCATAGAGGAATAAGTTGAATGTTATAAAACCAAACTGATTATCAGAAATTTTACTTGTAGTTCAATACATACAAATATTTTGAAACTAATTGCTGTGAGAGCTATAGGTCTATAAATATTTTTTTGTCTGCCAGGTTGACAATTTACTTTTGAGTAGTGGGATATTTGTAAATTTTGTGAAATCACTTAGAACAAGTTGATCATTAGTAATTTCCCATACTCAGAGCAAACATATCTTAAGATTTCAAAATTTTTTGCAATTTGTCACCACCTTCATCTGTGACTAATGTTGATCACGTGACTTATAATGGCTTATATCATAAATCATAAGACTCTTTAAGACAACAATATGCACAGGTGAAGGACAAAACAGAAAATTTGAAGAAATGTGGTGTAGTTTATTATATCAAATGTAATGATTGTGAGAATGACAACATCAGGGAAACAGGCAGAATGTTAGAAACAAGAATCAAGGAACACATCAATCAAGTGTCATTGGTCTTACATGACCATTGTAGCAATATAGGACATTCCATCATTCCCAATCACACCAAGGTCATCTCACCAGAGGACAAAATATGGAAAAGAAAGGTGAAAGAGGAAATTGAAATAAGACAGCGGAGGCCAACACTCAATAGGGATTAAGGGCTTGAATTACCACCCATCAACACTAGTCTCTTTGTATCACATGACCATTATAAGTCATGTGATCAACATTAATTGCTGATGAAGGCAGTGAAATGTTACCGAAAATTTTGAAATCTTAAGATAAGTTTGCTCTGAGTATGGGAAATTAATAATGATCGTGAATTATTCAGAGCAAGGCAGCAACCTTTTCAGTAGAACAGAGTTATGTTCAAACATAAAATTGAATAAAATCAAGCAGTGGGGGGCAGCTGACCTCGCTCGGTTTGCATGGGAAAGATCTGTAAAAAAAAAATTACCATAGGAAATGACCAACAGCTGAATAAACAGGTGGGTAGAACCAACCTCCAAAGAAGGGACTTAGATCGGGAAGATCTATAAAATAAATTCCCATAGGAAATGACCAATAGCTGAATAAAAAGGAAAAAGGGGAAGGGTTGACCAACATCCCCCTCTTAACTTTCTAACGGTATATTCCAAAAAAATGAACCTTCCATCATGTATTATAAGAGCCTCCACTGTAAAGTTCCTGGGAAAAAAAGAAAAGGCAATGGTGTAGTACATTTTAGTATATAATCTGTGTGCACGACTTTGATACTACAGTAGGTGTGCAAATTAAATCATTGTTATATCAGTAATAATGAGTGATTTTGCGCTCGCTATGGATTCTCATACAGCTAAACCAGCTCAACAATGACTAGAGGCAATTAAGAAATATTGTCCCATCTGTGATTCTGTCAAACAGCAGCTACAACAGCACCAGGAAGCTCAAGTGGAATTTACAGAAGGTACAGAGCAGTTATTTAAACCAGTTGTCAAACCAACCCAAAAGATTGTTACAGCCACTGAGGCAACACAAAAGCTCTTGAGATATTACCTGCTGAATTGCTGGTCATCTTCAACCTGCTGAACCACCACCCCAGCAATCTCCTCAACTGCAGCCGAAAGTTCAGCCACTACCAGCACGAAAAGTTAAAACTGATATAATATATAAATTTACTGCAGAAGGTATTGCAGCTATCAGGGATAAAGACCAAATACTTAATATTGCCACGTTTGGATACAGTCTTAGAGATCAGTATGTAAAACCCGAATATGTTTACAATCTAAAATCTGCCAATTTGGTCAGTGATGTATATTACGTTACTCTTAATATTCAGCAAATCAAATCTAAGGAAGATATTAATGATTTTGGAATCTTTAACCAAGCAGTAGAGGAATATGATGCATGAGCACAACAGGAGAATGGAAAAAACCCAGAAAGAAATGAAGAGTAAAGAAAGAAAATCTGGCGTAAAAACTAGATCTGAAATAAGTTAGGCAGAAGAAGCTGCATCAAGGTGCTCCAGCAGTGCGCTCTGGAACTGTCGTGGTCATAAGAAGCAAAAAAAATAATGTAACCCCTGGATTGCCATTGATTCACATTAAACTTTGCCCCAATAACATCCTTGCTGATGTTGATTGACTAGAAATTCTGATTGGTGGCAGACGAGTCAGCAATAACTCCCCCGAAATCATCAATGAAGCAGCTGTGATTTGTCAGCATTTATTCACAGTTGGTGTCATGGACAGCAGCGTTTATCAGGCACTTACTGATGAAATTATTGATGATCATTAAAGCGATTGATGTTGACGATGATGACGACACAGTTAGATTGATGATAACAAAATAACATGATTACAACCAATGCCCAATGTGGACCCGTAATGGTCAGGGTGATAAATTCATGATTACCAGTATATAAAGTTATTTACGGAGATGGAATTGGTGATGTTGTTCATGGTATATTCAGAATGGTAGCTCTGAAAGCAATCTCAATTGCAAAACAATTAGGAATGAGAGCCATCAAAGTCTCATTTGTGATAAAGCTATTGGTGCCGTTTGTGATGTTGCAGGTAAAGCATTCTCAGTGGTCAGAGACAGACTAGCACAATTAATGCAAGACAAATTGCAGCCAGTAAAACTACCCAGTAATGAAGTGATGCCAGCAAGTATATGTAAAATAATAAACCAAGTTACAAATGAATGACTAAAAGAATTAAGTCATGCCACTGACAAAACATCAAGCTGCCAAGATATAAAATAATATAACTGCAAGTCTGATAATGGGAAGTAGTCTGGCTCGACATCGTTTTGAACAATAAAGAATATAATAAAATGTTCAAGTGTTCATCTGATTCTGCATTTGATTTGGACACGCCCTTGCTCAAAGATGTATCAGTGTGTAATTATCAGTATTATTTTTATGATGCACGTGTACCTGATGTACTTGGAAGAATCGAACTACAAGTTCAGGATACAAGAAGATATTTCTTGCCCGCTGAGGTATTTATTGAGATCGGAGGTCAACTCTGAAGGCAGATGATACAGCGTATGAAATTGGAGATCAAGTTGTTTTTGTTAATAATGATGTTATGGCAATGTTTAGCACTGTCACATGCATGATTGATGGAAAGAACATTGAATTGTGTCTCAAAAATATTGACATTGCCATGATGATACAGGGTCTGACAAGATATTCCAGTGGTTATTCACGATTTGCTGGTAAGTTAGTGATGTTCTCCAAAGATACCACCGATCAACCCAGGATCCGTAACATAACAATGAATGCCGCTGGAGATGCAGTAACATCAATGAGTGAAAATTTAACCAGAGATTCACAGCACGTCGATCAGTGTTAAATGGCGATGAAGAATTTTCATGTGCAATTTCACTATCACATATCTTTGGATTTTGCAGAAATGTTAGTAAAGTTATTTTTGGTGCTAAACACACAGTTGTACTTGTTAGAAAAGCCACCGACAACAATGCAATCTGGCGTCCTGCTGCGGTTGATACTGGTAAAGTCAGACTGACAGAACATTCGTTGTGGATGCCGACAATGACACTGTTGTTGACTGAAGAATAATGGCTGCTCTCTTTTATGGATAGCAGCAGCAAATTTACATTGTCATGGTTGATGATAACCAGAGTATGCAAAGTAATATTGGTGGTTTATTCACATGGCAGATAGCATCACAGCAGGGAGTTTCAGCACCTTGACGTATATTCATAGCGCTTCATGATGCCACCAGAGCAGATTCAGGAGTGAAACCCAATGGTGTTTGATATGCTCGGGGTTAGTGAAGTTTTTGTAAGAATAAACAGACATCAAGTACCATCTGAACAAGTGTTATTCGATTTTGGGAACAATTATGTCGCATGTGCATATCATTGTTTGATGACATTAATAGGGCATGATCAGGATGTTGATTCTGGTCTGCAGATATCTCAGTGGGATTTCACAACATTGTATCTAATCTGTTATTTCTCATTTGAACACTTGGATTTATTCAGACATAAAGTCGTTGATGTGTTTGAGCTTGTGTAGCACGATTACCAGCTGATCTTGGTGCTTATAGAGCAATCGCTGTAAAATAATATCAGACAAAACAATGCAGCTTGAAGGTATTGGTGGATGAATGAGGGTTGTTGATGCACCTGTAGAAAACATGTAATTGAATCATACATGATATTGCATAAAATGTCGTATCAGCACGTGAATGTTACCCTGACACCTGGTCAGATTGAAAAGCTGCAATCGGCATCAAATAGAATTGTGGAACACCAATATTACTGAAATAAACTTCATTGCAAGGTCCAAATAAGTTCACGCTGACTGAACACGAGATGAAACACTTTAATGATGTCAAGAAATCAAAGATTGGTATTGAACTTGATCTTTCCTCAAATGCAATCAACAATACAATAAAGACCGGTGGTATATTCCCACTTCTTGCAGCTATACCAGCATTGATTGCTGCTGCAGCTCCAGCTCTTGCCAAAGCAGCTGCACTTAGTGCTGTTGGTACCACTGCTGGGATGGCATTGAAAAAAGTGACGGGGCAGGATTAAGGGAATGGCTCAAAAAGACATCAAAAAAAGAAAAGAAAAAGAGAAAAGGGACTGGCCTATGACTGCCAGAAATGATCCCTTCGCAGGTTTGGTATGGTCAGGGTCTGCGACTACCAGGAACTTGTCACTAAAACTATCAGGAAGCAAGCTTCCCATGTCCAATTTTGATTTTCTTGATACTGCTCAGCAATTAAACATCAAGAACTTTAGACTAGTTTTAAGGCATGAACAACCAAATAGCATTTAAACTGGTATCATTAGTCTCAGTAGTAATTCTGGTCCAGGTACTCACTGGATTGCATATGCTATTGACCCATGTAGAGCTGCTTATTATGATTCAAATGGATCAGCGCCACCTAAAGAAATTTTATAAACATCGCCGGATTTACTGGTAAATCCATTGCCAGCAAATCTGGAACTAGTAAATCTGCTATCTTCCTGATCTGGTATTCAATGTTACCAACACAGACATTGACAGATTAACCTATATGCGGTCCAGAAGCACTTGCTGTACTTAGTACTATATCAAGGTCATCAGCACCACTGCATAAAGTCGTACATGAATACACTAGCGGTTGCTTTTAAACAGGTTAATAATTTATAATGGTAAATATTTACGGAACATTTCATGCTGCTGGAGTCCAAGCTAAATCTGGTCTTTGCAATGTTGATTTATCAGAGTATGCGAAACAGGATGAGCTTGCTGATCTTATGAGACTCGCTGGGGTTGATAAGGTTGAAGTTATTGTTTTTCAGGATCAACATGGAAGGTTAAAGATGAACAGTATCAAGTGGTTCAATACTATCAACCAAATTTTAGGTGCAACCGATGATAACATGTGTTATTTACTGATGGTGGAAAAATCAGAGACTGAAGCATATCAATCGCAGCTATCAGAAATGAGATCAATAAATGTGTTGCTAAGACCTATGATACAAAGACCGATGAACTCAACATGAATGAAAATAGAATTGTTATTCTGAGAGAACCAGCGTCTGACAAGGATATCGCAGTGAAGAAATATGTGGACGACAATGACACCACAATTGAGGATAAATTAACCACACTGCGATCTGAGCATGATTCTCATGTAACCACATTTATAAATTTTTAAAGAAATTTTTAGAAACTTGATGAAATCACTGATGATTTTTTGGGGAATTCCAATGGTCAACGATGTAAAGCTTGCTGAAATTAACACAAAACTTGGTGATATAACCAGCATTAAAATGTCAATCACTGTGATTAACAATATGCTTGCAGATATATCTGGAACCCTGATATCGTTGAGCGCGTTGGAAAGATTATGGTGGGTATAATTCATACAGCCCCCATCATCAACACTATACATGGTGGGGTCTGGATTACCAACATGGTCAAACAAAATAACACCATGAAACACACAGCTGAGGTCACCGGCATGTACAGACTGTAAGTGTTCAGCGCTGCGAAATTTAGGATATTTATGACATATCCATGGTGTCATTCAGCCAAAGAATGTTCTGGAACCATGTCAATCATTCTAAATCAAAATACCAAGGAAATATTCATATTGGATCCTGCAGATAAAAAAATTAAACTTGATGTCCTGGTGGTGTCTGGAATTTTTCATGCAAAAACAGCAGTTGATTACTTAATACTTATATAATGGCAATGAATCTGGATTCGCGTATGAAGACCACACAGTCTTACAGATATAATCAAGCATGTGTATGGAAGGCATTGCTGGAAAACATCGACGAGCATACAATAAAATAAAAAAGCATAGCAGATGCATCGTCGTCATTGACAACATTGTATATGCAGTGTCTGCTGTAGTCGCTGGAGCAACATTAATAGGTACAATTATCAGCAATGTATGTGATGGTACCAGCAATAGCAATTGGTGTGTTTGTATTTGCTGGCGTTGCTGGTATTATTAATATTTTCATGAGAAGACTATAAAGGTGTGCAAGTAATGGAATTGAAGCTGCTATAAAAATCATAGAAACAATCACATTTCCACAACTCATTCTTGAATACCCAGATGAAGAAGTACAGGGAAGACTGGTTTCTGAAAACTTTTATCTTCTATTTGTGATGGCATAAGTATGGGGATATCTGGCCCCACACCACAAAAGTATGAGGAGTAGGGTTGAGTTTGTGGATAATTAATATTGCTCCAGTTCTCAATCTGATAATGAAAAAATGCCTTGAGAGCTTGCTATAAAATTACAAGCGATGAAGTACTAAAGACAAATTTTTCATTTCCAGAACTTAATATAATGGGAATTGAGAGTTGTAAAGATTAAATGATTGATACTCAGTTGTCACAACTGGTTCAGAAGTGGGAATCAGTGGAAGGGAAAACAATTCTCAAATACAGCAATGACCTAGAGGGCAGTGGTCATCATATATCGTGGGGTATTGTCAATATTACATCAACAATTTCTGTAAATCTTGTTAGTGACACTGTAGATGGTAGTTATAAGGCAGGATCCAATGGATCCCACCACCAAGTACAGTAAGGATATGTTCTTTATAGCTTTTCTTCAGTGGCCCCCTGGCTATTTGATTGTATAAGTGCCCACTAATCCTGTTTATTTACGATGTCATAATCTGTTGTCACGAATACGATTTCTTCTGACTGATCAAGATGGTCATTTACTGGACATCCACGGTAAAGAATTAACTGTGAGTTTGTATGTCAGAGATAGACCATGAGCGACCAGTGGTCAAAATGGCCCAAATAAACACAAAAAAGAGCACTCCATATAAACAAAAACAAAAGATACATTATGTTTTGTTTTTTATGCTGGTGGCCTAGGCAGTCTATAATTTTTTTTCAGTAAGGGGACGTGGAGGGAGTGTGTTTGCTGTTGCCCCACATATGGGATGCTTCACTGCCTGAATAACCACATGCTTGGAATCATTGGATTTGGCATCAGTGGATTCTGAATGCTTGGTGGATTGCTTGCAATCAGAATCCAAGGATTCCACCACCAGTTTCATTAGCTGTCATGCACATACACCTATAACGTTTTTTGTTTCATATTCTCAAAACAGCACTGATCTAATTTTGTCTGTTGCTTTTGCCAGTGGAATGAATTAAGCAATTTTTATATCATCATTGACCTGTGCAAGGGACGTTGTCATTGCCTGCTGGAGTAATTTGATAAATCAATAATCTGCTGCTAATGTATATCTACCCTCCTCCCTTCACTCATGTAGCATGTAAAAATCATTGTTGATTTTTCCAGGATCAAGTTGATCCACGAGTGTAATACCATCCTTTGTAATTTTGCAATCTCAAAGATAATCACATTAATAATATCTTTCTTTTATTATACAATGAATATATTTTTTAATTAAGCAATTCATAAATCTCCAAAAGGAGATGGTTATGCCCTGATGTTGCCCATCAGTGGTATTTCCTGGGGGTATTGGACAACATGGATACCTTTAAGATGATGTTTCATGTACTATTTTATGGCCAACAGGCATTTTTACTATCAGTGTTAATTTGTGCAAGGACACTCCCCCCAGTGAACCCCTAGGTGTCATTCGACATACTAGTAGGTTCAGAGGGTGATTCAATTTGGAATAATGATTAGGATTGCAAGGACATTATTTCAGTCGATATGGTTGCTTGTTATCCTGCTAGTTTTCTTGGAATGGGTGAATGCAAGCTATATTTTAAGCAATTTGGACATTCAACGCATGAAATGACTTGTTTGGTGATAAATGGACCTTTCACCATCGACATTGTTGGGTACACTGAGATAGAATCATTTGAGTTTTCAGAAAACATTATCCAGTTATTCTTTCATGGTTTGGAAGACACTTCAACAAACCCGATTGAGACAAATGCATGTAAAATAGCCGTGGATGGGCTCCAATAGAATTACTGAGATTTATGCTCAATAAAAAATTATTAAAGCATGTAAAATAACCATGGATGGGCTCCAATAGAATTATTGAGATTTATGCTCAATAAAAAATTATTAAAGTCACTGACCATAAATGAAGCAATAATTTTGTATAGACTTAAAAAGGATGTCTGGCTGCCAGAAGCAGAAAGCGATAAAGAAGCCATATAGAATTTGCATAAAGATTTTTGGAACTTATGGTGCCCTATTGATCTGATAGTTGCATCCAGGAAAACAATTTGCGATTCAATTCAATCTGAATTATATAGGTGCCAGAGGCAAAGATTTCCAAAGTTGCCAGTTCCACTATGTTATCAACCAGTGGATACTTGTGTTCAGAATATTCTCGTGGAGATTCCGGGTCCCAGTGGGGAGCAGCAAAAACTTGTTCTTAATGATATTGTTCATGTTCCTTTAGATGTTGTTGAAGCGACACTCATGCAGTCATCATGCTGGACTCTAGGATATGCAGTAACAATTCATTCATCACACGGATTAGCTGTCTCAGATACCAATATGTTTATGACTACGTCAAATTTAATATATTTAGCAGTATGAAGAGCTACAAGAATGTCACAACTGCACAGGATAGTCTACAAGTGTAATCAGCCTCAAGTGGGATCAGCCAGCAGATCCACCACTAAAGTCTCTGGCATGCCACTTCCTGGTATGGTAAAGAAAAATATTAGTTGGTTATCAGCAAGATGACAAAGAAAAATAAATGCTAGTTTGATCTTGATCCTGAATTCATCATGACACTGAGACAACAGCTAAATAATCACTGTTCAGTGTACCATAATAATGTTATGGCAGTATTTTCCTAATGAACCATGACAATTTACCATAGACCAGATTGATAGTAGTTGGGGTCATACACGCGGAAATGTCATGCTGACATGTCTCAAATGTGACCGATTTTTAAGGAGCTGCTAAATTAGTGCAGTAACCATGATGGTGGTATTTGTATATTTTCAGGAATTACCTGTAATTGTACAGGACAAATCCACTTTAGATTGCAGGCTTATCTGTGGATCTTATCACACTGGAATTTTATATGTGGTTATGCTCCAGATAGGATCAGTTGCTCTTTTTTTGCTGCATTCAAGTTCACCAGATTCATACAAGTACCTGGCTATTACTTTGCTACCCAGCACTGGTTTCTGTGAGCGACTCACTGGGCATTGCATAGCCTGTGTATTTTTTTCGCTGTTGCATTGATAGGTTTCATAGAAATTCCATGCATGACTTCATTGTTTAATGCAACTATTACACTAGGCAGTTTCACAACTCATTCACAAAATCAAGTGACCTTCATCATTAATTCTTGAACATACTGACGTCCAAACAGTCGCGCAGTGAGTGTTTGATTAAATCGTTCAACAATTGTCTGATCACGATGTATTGCATCATGTCCATGTCTAATTTGAACATTGTTTCAGCATCAGTGATGATAACTACACCAAGAAATTCTTTGCCAGGATGCAACTGTGGCCATTGTAGAGGTCCACACAGATAAATTCATTCAAATGCGGCTGCATCTTCAGGTGCTGTTTTTTAGTTGATAGTGGTTACACTTCCTTATATCTGCTTGCAACATCGACAACCGTCGGCATATATTTGTATGTGCAACTTTGTCGTCATGGTACTGTAGTCACAATAGTGTTGTGGGGCAAAGATAAGATATCTGCCTGATGAACTTCATTGGGAGTGCTGACATCAAGCAATCCATACTGAATCGTTGTAGGTGGTAGTAGATAAGTTTACCATAATGCCTGTCGGGACAACCAATCTGCAGGAACATTATGCTTGACACCTGCTGCATCAGCAAGTTTGCTAATTGCCTCTGTACCTTTCCAGTATCCTCTTGGACAATAATAAATCAATTCCATTATTAATTATCGGATAATTACCGTCCCCATTTACCCGACCCATCGCTAGTTTACCACTCAGAGCGTTCTTATAAACCAGTTAGCCAGTGACTCCCTCATATTTTTAAATTTTATTGACTTCTGCATGTGAATCAACTTGACATCAGTGATATGTCATTGTGTCATATCTTTATTTTTATTTGTGACGTAATGGATATGACATGATCAGCCGCATTCACTGGAAATTTGCCAGGTTTTGGTCGTTTTCCCTTATAAAGTCTGATATCATTGGGTTCCATGGCTACAATAATTATATCCAGGAAGATACTTTTCACCAGGATACTTAGCCCATGGAATTCCTGGTAATTTTCCAAGTGCAGTAGCAATATCACCACCTTCCTTGCTGACACCAACTTGTATTTTTTTGTGCTGCATTTTACACACGTATGTGTAAGTGTACACCTATGATTCTTTGTCATTGTTGCTCTTAATCCAATAGTATTGGTGACCATCTTACATCAACCACAATATAGACTCATGATTATAAATATATTTCTACAGCATGAACTTGATAGACTATTCAGTGATAAAAGAACAAGCACCCATCAAGCATCATCCAGTGTTACCAAATTCTATTTGCGCCATTATCATTGGCCTGTCTGGGTCTGGTAAAACTTTACATGACAATGAGATGGCTCAAATGGGACAAACTTTATTTAGTGGTACCATCTGTGGATGACCAGTGGTGTTATGATGTCCTCAAGGAATTTAATGGTGCTGCAAAAGATTCTGTCAGTGATGATTTAATGTTGGATGTCATTGAATTCATCACTGACATCAATGACACTCTGTCAGTCGATGATCCTGATGGTAGCATTAATAATCTTGTGGTTTACGATGATGTCATGCTTGACAAGCAAACAAATCCAGCAAGGACTTTTTTACGAGGCAGGCATAAAAACACAGATGTCATTTACATTTCAGCAGTGGTACACTCAAATCCCCAAAGTGATCAGAGGTAACTGTAATTGGTTATCTTTAACTGCTTAACGCCATTTTTCAGCACACGATAGGCCAATACAGTCTTTGATTGGGTATCACACAGATTATATGTTGTTGTTGTTGTTGTTGTGGGGCTTAACGCCATTTTTCAGCACACGATAGGCTATACATGGCGGCCAGTATTAATGGTGGAGGAAGAAACCGGGAAATCCGCGGAAAGAACCACCGACCCACGAGAAGCTACTGGCAAGCTTTCTCACATATCCACATTTGCCGAATCTTAGACTCAAACCCATGCAGACAGAGGTGAGATGGCAGTGATCCGTAACGGAGAGCGCTTTAGACCACTCGGCCACTCGGGGCCCCCACAGATTATGTACTTAAATGATCTAAACCACCACCTACTATTTTTTTTTTTTTTTGCCCCATAAACTTTATAGTGGAGGCTCTCATAATATTTGATGGAAGGTTCATTTTTGGAATAGAAAGTTAGAAAGACAGGAGGGGTGTGTCGGTCAGCCCTTCCCTTGTTTATTCAGCCATTGGTCATTTCCTATGGGAATTTCTTTTATAAATCTTCCCGAGCTAAATAAGTCCATTCTTTCAAGATCAGTTTCCCATCATTTCCTTTGGGAATTTTATTTTTACATATCCTCCCCTGGAAAATGGATGAGGTAGGCACCCCTGCCCATTTGCTAATCAATTAAAGAACATGGAGTCTACTATCTGAAAATTTAAAATGACTGAATGAAGGAAAATGGTGTCTGCACAGTATTTCATTTTCCACTATCTATAGTACGGATCAATCTCAGTACTACCAAACTTGTCAAAATTGATTGAAAAACATATCCATGACTCGTTCATGTCATATTTAACCAAACACTTGCTTTTACACCCAAAGCAATCAGGCTTTAGACAGAAACATTCATGTGAGACTGCCTTGACCTCCCTAACTGATAAATGGCTTCAAGCACTTGATCATGGTAAAATAATAGGATCTGTATTAGTAGATTTCAGGAAAGCTTTTGACATGGTGGATCATGAAATCATTTTGAAGAAACTGAAAATTTACCAATGTGACGAAATCATAATTAGATGGTTTACTTCATACTTAAGTGAGAGAACACAACATGTTTATATAAATAATGTTCTGTCTGAACCTGGAACAATTAGATATGGAGTACCACAAAGCTCAATTCTAGTTCCATTACTATTTATATTATTTATTAATTACCTTCTACCACTTTTACTAAGGGACTCAATATCATCTACAGATCTCTATGCAGATGACACAACATTGTCAGACATCCAAAACACAAAGCATGAACTAGAAATTTCTTTACAGGATGCCCTAAACAAACTGGACAACTGGTGCACATGCAATGGCATGGTGGTAAATACTGGTAAAACTAAAATATTACTTTTCTCAACACGGCAAAAAAGGACAAATCTTGATAGTGATGAACTATGTTTGACATGGATCAAAATTTGCAAATGGTTTGTCATGATAGACTACTTGGTGTTTTGGTAGATAATAACCTATCATGGACTGAACATATCAAACATATCAGTAAAAAAGTTAAATCAGGTTGATGGCTTCTCAGTAGGATAAGATGTTTTCTCCCTGAGAGACACAGAAAACTATTTTGTAACAGTTACATACAACATTATTTAGACTACTGTAATACAGAATGGAGGTACCGTATTTCATGTATTTTTTCATACCCTTTAATTTTTCGTACACAATCCAGTTATCAAAATAATAATTATTTAAATGTATCATAATTTTTTGTACATATCACTTTGTATTATTTGAAAAATTCATTAAATTATCGGACATAAAATTTCCACTAAGAAGATTTACGTTTGCAAAAAAGATCGAAAATACCGTATTCCCATTTTGTTTTTCAAAAATTAATGATTAATTATATATTTCGACAAGTTTGATCATGCAAATGAAGCTGAAAATATGTCACAAGATTCTGTTCAAAACGCTTAGTAAATATTAGCTTTAGTTTCAGACTGCTTACTATACTACTCTCCCGGCCGTGACTGACTGACCCCTCCCCCCCAATTGCAAAAGATCCTGCGGGTGCCCATGTGCATAAACTCTTATTGTCATTACAATATCTACTGGTGTTTATTAACAAATGAACAAAGGACTTCACAGACCATTCCTTTAAATATTATCATTAATTAGTTCTCCTTATTAAGTCCGTCACCGTAACAAAACACCACGTGCATTTTAAAACGAGTTCGGAAGCCCTTTGATGTTGTCTTATCCAACAAAAATTACATCTCAGTACATGCTAAAGTGAAGACCACAGACCATTGGTCAACTAGTCTTATTGTTTCATT
>JAECUM010026969.1:0-27444 GCA_016617855.1 Megalonaias nervosa | reverse complement strand
ATATATATATATATATATATATATATATATATATATATATATACACACACACACACACATATCCAATCTGCATATTATGGAACTAGGAAACCAATTGTATATTGCATGCAACAAAAATGGAATCATGCAGATAATTGTTTAAGAAAATTCTATTTTGTTTAAATATTTTGTTACCCCTTATCTTCAATAGAAATGCAGCCCACTAAATGACCTTTTGGCATGGTTGGTATGTCCCACTCCACCACTTGATACCTTGGGAGAAAACATTACTCAGACCAGTCCTAAGGAAGTCCATTATGGTTTCAACCTGGATGGGGTGATCAAATACAGGAACATTTCACATGACCCCATGTTTGGACCTCTTCTGTACTACCCAGACCCCATGGTGGACCTCTTTCCTTCCCCAAGTGGTAAGGGAATGAAAAAGTACCAGAAGGATAGTCAACTTGTTATCAAGGTAATTGAAATGTATTTACATCATGCCAGTTATCAAAGTAATTGAAATGTCCTTACATCAGGCCAATTATCAAAGTAATTGAAATGTCCTTACATCAGGCCAATTATCAAAGCAATTGAAATGTCCTTACATCAGGCCAATTATTAAAGCAATTGAAATGTCCTTACATCAGGCCAATTATCAAAGCAATTGAAATATTATTACATCAGGCCAATTATCAAAGCAATTGGAATGTCCTTACATCAGGCCAATTATCAAAGTAATTGAAATGTCCTTACACCAGGACAATTATCAGGGCAGTTGAAATATATTGTACATCAGGCCATTTATCAAGGTACACCTCTTCCTCAATAACCCACACACAATGGGGTCCACAAACATAGACCACACTATAAGCAATGGCGCGAGTTACCAAGGGACCTCCAAAAGTTGAAAAAAATTCTCTTAGACATCGAGAAAGCCACAGGGGGAGGGTAGGAACTGGGCTGTTTAATCACTGAATCCTCGTTATACAATCACATTGATAATAATTGTTAATAATGTGCTTTTTCTAATGAAGTTGTTTATTATTCTGTATAAATAATATTTACTTTCAAAATGTCCAACATGTGAAAGATCGTTCCAACTGGTTTCAACAACCGTCACGTATTCGCGAAAACATCTGTCTATTATGTCACTGCTTTTATTTTGTTGATTAGTCTAGTTCCCGCAGTGGTATTTAATAATATATTGCCAGATCAGGGAACTAGACTAACTGTTGATACACCATCAAACAAGATTCATTTTTTAAAAAAATTAGTGACATTTATTTCATGAAACAATCGTCTACATCAAAACTCAATTTTTGTACTTTTCATTTAGTACAGTTTTGATGTCGTGATTTCATTGGAAGTAATAGCGAAACTTCGTATCATCCTTATTTATTTCTCTAAGTGCCATTTTCAGTAATTCTCTGAAACTCGTTTGCCCACAATGGTCCGTATCTATGAAACCAAACTCTTTATTTTATGAAGTATTTGTTTTGCTTGGTTGCCTTGCTATCTTTGATCACAGTTCTGAATGAGTCAGTTAATTTAAGGTAGTTTAATTATGTTACATACACAATAACATTTTATAACAGTGTTCAATTGATCAACTGAAGTGAGTTCACTCGATATACTACCATGGCCACTAGATTTTAAATATGTAGGATTTGCAAACCTTTTAACTTTTCTTTTATTCCACCTCCTTTATTTGATTAAAAAGACGTAATTAACATGATAATACAAAGGAGGCCAGCTTTTAATTCATTGCAACAATACAACAAATACTTTTGCAAGTCAGTTATCAAAACATAGTCAGCACTTAATTAGGTTCACAGAGAAACTCTTGCGGACATATCTGTTATGGTAGAGTGACACATTTTACATTTAAATACACATTGCATTTATGATGATTACACTTAAGAAGAAGTAAAAGATAGAATTAAAACACAAATTTCACTTAATTAAAATTATTTACTGGCATTTAAATATTAATGTACTGCCTACACTAGGCATAAGTAAAATTTTCATCGATCAAAATCTTTAATTGCGGTGTACTAAGAAATCATTTGGAAAGAAAATGTAACCAATTATATGACTTTTTAAAAGTTGATAATTTCAAAATGTTGATTAAAATTTCAAGGTCCTATCTACCATTTTTGACCACAAAACATGTGATTTTTATATCAGTGATTCAGTTAACAATTTTGTTAATGATTTTCTTCAAGTTCAAGAAATAGGGATCAGTTTTTGGGGTATTTTCTGGTTAAAAAAAATGGGATCCATGCCTGACCCCGCATTATAAGCAGGTTTGTGAGTTATCAGGGTGTGAGTTATCGAGGGAGTGGTATAATTAAAAGATATGGTACATCAGGCCAGAGCAGGATAAAAAAATGTAAAAACTAATAAATAAAACATCGTTTTTGATTTTGAGTTACTGAATGTGAGGCAACACAGCTTTTCAGGCATTTCCATTAATGAAAATTCACCTCTAATGTGTGCATGAGACAACCATATTTGGAAAAGTATAGCAGTCTACATAGGTAACCATTTTGAATTCGGCACTTGGAATACCTAGTTTATTGAAAGCAGCTTAATACAGTCAAATTGAGAGAATTCCTATCATAAACTGAGAGTATTGCCATCATATTCTGAGAGAGTATTCCAACCATATTCTGTTCCAGTCATATAGTGCAAGAGTATTTCAACCATATTCTGTTCCAATCATATAGTGCGAGAGTATTTCAACCATATTCTGTTCCAGTCATATAGTGAAAGAGTATTCCAACATTATTCTGTTCCAGTCATATAGTAAGAGAGTATTCCAACCATATTCTGTTCCAGTCATATAGTGAGAGAGTATTCCATAGTGAGAGAGTATTCCAACCATATTCTGTTCCAGTCATATAATGAGAGAGTATTCGAACCATATTCTGTTCCAGTCATATAGTGTGAGACTATTCCAACCATATTCTGTTCTAGTCATATAATGAGAGAGTATTCCATATTCTGAGAGTATTCCAACCATATACTGAGAGTACTGTAATCATACTGTGAGTATTCCAATCATACCATGAGTAATCCACTCATATACTGAGAGTATTTTGTTCACAGTGAGAGTGTTCAAACCATATAATGAAAGTACTCCAATCATACTATGAGTATTCCAATCATATGCAGAGTATTCGAACCATATAATGAAAGTATTCCAATCATACTGTGAGTATTCCCATCAAATACAGAGTATTCCAACCATATACAGAGAGTATTCCAATCATCCTGAGATTATTCCAGTCACATTGGCATAATAACAAACAGTAAAGTAGCTTTAAGGCAAACAAAATGTGTGAAAAATGCTTGGCACTAAACCTAACAGATACAAAGTTATTCATGGATTACAGGAATGGTCAGTACATAACAATTGATAAAGTACGATCAGGACAAATTCCAAGGTTTCTTTGATCTTGATCTTGGCTTTTAGCTGGCTATAAGACAGTATGTAATATGGCTATAAGACAGTATGTAATATGGCTATAAGACAGTATGTAATATGGCTATAAGACAGTATGTAATATGGCTATAAGACAGTATGTAATATGGTTACAAGACACTGAGTATGTAATATGGCTATAAGACAGTGAGTATGTAATATGGCTATAAGACACTATGTAGTATGACTATAAGACAGTGAGTATGTAATATGGCTATAAGACAGTGAGTATGTAATATGGCTATAAGACTGTATATAATATGCCTATTAGACAGTATGTAATATGGCTATAAGACAGTGAATATGTAATATGGCTATAAGACACTGAGTATGTAATATGGCTATAAGACATTGAGTATGTAATATGGCTATAAGACAGTATATAATATGCCTATTAGACAGTATGTAATATGGCTATAAGACAGTATGTAATATGGCTATAAGACAGTGAATATGTAATATGGCCATAAGACACTGAGTATGTAATATGGCTATAAGACATTGAGTATGTAATATGGCTATAAGACATTATGTAATATGGCTATAAGACGGTATGTAATATGGCTATAAGATGGTATGTAATATGGCTATAAGACAGTATGTAATATGACTATAAGACAGTATGTAATATGACTATAAGACAGTGAGTATGCAATATGGCTATAAGACAGTATGTAATATGACTATAAGACAGTATGTAATATGGCTATAAGACAGTGAGTATGTAATATGGCTATAAGACAGTATGTTGTTTGTTGTTGTTGTTGGTGTGGGGCTTAACGCCATTTTTCAGCACACGATAGGCTATACATGGCGGCCAGTATTGATGGTGGAGGAAGAAACCGGGAAATCCGCGGAAAGAACCACCGACCCACGAGAAGCTACTGGCAAGCTTTCTCACATATCCACATTCGCCGAATCTTAGACTCGAACCAACGCAGACAGTATGTAATATGGCTATAAGACAGTATGTAATATGGCTATAAGACAGTGAATATGTAATATGGCTATAAGACACTGAGTATGTAATATGGCTATAAGACATTGAGTATGTAATATGGCTATAAGACAGTATATAATATGCCTATTAGACAGTATGTAATATGGCTATAAGACAGTATGTAATATGGCTATAAGACAGTGAATATGTAATATGGCTATAAGACACTGAGTATGTAATATGGCTTTAAGACATTGAGTATGTAATATGGCTATAAGACAGTATATAATATGCCTATTAGACAGTATGTAATATGGCTATAAGACAGTATGTAATATGGCTATAAGACAGTGAATATGTAATATGGCTATAAGACACTGAGTATGTAATATGGCTTTAAGACATTGAGTATGTAATATGACTATAAGACATTATGTAATATGGCTATAAGACGGTATGTAATATGGCTATAAGATGGTATGTAATATGGCTATAAGACAGTATGTAATATGACTATAAGACAGTATGTAATATGGCTATAAGACAGTGAGTATGCAATATGGCTATAAGACAGTATGTAATATGACTATAAGACAGTATGTAATATGGCTATAAGACAGTGAGTATGTAATATGGCTATAAGACAGTATGTTGTTGTTGTTGTTGTTGTTGGTGTGGGGCTTAACGCCATTTTTCAGCACACGATAGGCTATACATGGCGGCCAGTATTGATGGTGGAGGAAGAATCCGGGAAATCCGCGGAAAGAACCACCGACCCACGAGAAGCTACTGGCAAGTTTTCTCACATATCCACATTCGCCGAATCTTAGACTCGAACCAACGCAGACAGTATGTAATATGGCTATAAGACAGTATGTAATATGACTATAAGACGGTATGTAATATGGCTATAAGACAGTATGTAATATGGCTATAAGACAGTATGTAATATGACTATAAGACAGTATGTAATATGGCTATAAGACGGTGAGTATGTAATATGGCTATAAGACAGTATGTAATATGGCTATAAGACAGTATGTAATATGACTATAAGACAGTATGTAATATGGCTATAAGACAGTATGTAATATGGCTATAAGACTATGTAATATGGCAATAAGACAGTATTTATATGGCTATAAGACAGTATGTAATATGGCTATAAGACAGTATGTAATGAGGCTATAAGACATTGAGTATGTAATATGACTATAAGACAGTATGTAATATGGCTATAAGACATTGAGTATGTAATATGGCTACAAAATACTGAGTATGTAATATGGCTATTAGACAGTATGTAATATGGCTATAAGACATTGAGTATGTAATATGACTATAAGACAGTATGTAATATGGCTATAAGACATTGAGTATGTAATATGGCTACAAAATACTCAGTATGTAATATGTCTATAAGACAGTATGTAATATGGCTACATGACATTGAGTATGTAATATGGCTATAAGACAGTATGCAATATGGCTATAAGACTGAGTATTTATATGGCTATAAGACAGTATCTAATATGGCTGTAAGAGAGTGAGTATGTAATATCGCTATAAGACACAGTGAGCATGTAATATGGCTATAAGAAAGTGCGTATGTAATATGGCTACAATAAATACTATTTGATCCATCACATCCATCAGCATGCCATTTCCATCTTGTAGTCATTATCAATATCAGCCACACAGTTTCTCACTCAGACATGATAAATAGTTTTGAATATCAAAGCGCATAATTTAGCACCAATGCACAAGCACATTATATACATATATATATATATATATATATATATATATATATATATATATATATATATATATATATAGTTTTGTTACACCATAAGGAGAACCAAAAGGAGTTGGGGGCATCATTAAGGACATGTCACTAGTTTTCTCTGTATTGTAGGGTAAGTTCCGTAGCATCAGCCCCTTGATGGCAGACCTTATGGTGATGGTTGGTGAGGAGAAGTGCATGGGCCCTGCTTCTACTGATGATGCAATTACATGCACACCGCCAAAGGACCCAAAAGGGATTGACGGAAAAGGGAATGCCTTGGTGGAAGTAAGTGCAAACTTTCTAACTTCTGCATAGTAATTTAAATATCAGCTGTTCAAAAAGTATGATACACAATGGTACATGTTTGGTACAACCAGTTTTGTACGGTAAACAATGATGGTAAACAATGATACAACCATTTTTTGTATGGTACACAATGGTACAACCAGTTTTTGTATGGTACAAAATGGTACAATGGTACAAACAGTTTTTGTATGGTAAACAATGATGCAACCAGTTTTTTTGTATGGTACACAATCGTACAACAGTTTTTGTATGGTAAACAATGGTACAACTAGTTTTTGTGTGGTAAACAATGGTACAACTAGTTTTTGTAATGGTACAACTGCTGACTTCTAGGTACTGTTTTCATAGCTTGGGTCCCACTGTTAAACTGCTGACTTTGTGACATAAACTATACTAGGTACTGTTTTCATAACTTGGGTTGCACTAATAGACTGCTGACTTTGTGACATGAACTATACTGGGTTCTGTTTTCATGGCTTGGGTCCCACTAATAGACTGCTGACTTTGTGACATGAACTATACTGGGTTCTGTTTTCATGGCTTGGGTCCCACTAATAGACTGCTGACTTTGTGACATGAACTATACTGTGTACTGTTTTCATAGCTTGGGTCCCACTAATAGACTGCTGACTTTGTGACATGAACTATACTGGGTTCTGTTTTCATGACTTGGGTCCTACTAATAGATTGCTGACTTTGTGACATGAACTATACTCGGTTCTGTTTTCATGGCTTGGGTCCCACTACTAGACTGCTGACTTTGTGACATGAAGTATACTGGGTTCCGTTTTCATGGCTTGGGTCGCACTAATAGACTGCTGACTTTGTGACATGAACTATGCTGGGTTCCGTTTTCATGGCTTGGGTCCCACTAATAGACTGCTGACTTTGTGACATGAACTATACTGGGTTCCGTTTTCATGGCTTGGGTCCCACTAATAGACTGCTGACTTTGTGACATGAACTATACTGGGTTCTGTTTTCATCGCTTGGGTCCCACTAATACACTGCTGACTTTGTGACATGAAGTATACTGGGTTCCGTTTTCATCACTTGGGTCCCACTAATACACTGCTGACTTTGTGACATGAAGTACTCTGGGTCCTGTTTCCATAGCTTGGGTCCCACTAATAGACTGCTGACTTTGTGACATGAAGTATACTGGATACTGTTTTCATAGCTTGGGTCCCACTAATAGACTGCTGACTTTGTGACATGAACTATACTGGGTTCTGTTTTCATGGCTTGGGTCCCACTAATAGACTGCTGACTTTGTGACATGAACTATACTGGGTTCTGTTTTCATGGCTTGGGTCCCACTAATAGACTGCTGACTTTGTGACATGAACTATACTGTGTACTGTTTTCATAGCTTGGGTCCCACTAATAGACTGCTGACTTTGTGACATGAACTATACTGGGTTCTGTTTTCATGACTTGGGTCCCACTAATAGATTGCTGACTTTGTGACATGAACTATACTCGGTTCTGTTTTCATGGCTTGGGTCCCACTACTAGACTGCTGACTTTGTGACATGAAGTATACTGGGTTCCGTTTTCATGGCTTGGGTCGCACTAATAGACTGCTGACTTTGTGACATGAACTATGCTGGGTTCCGTTTTCATGGCTTGGGTCCCACTAATAGACTGCTGACTTTGTGACATGAACTATACTGGGTTCCGTTTTCATGGCTTGGGTCCCACTAATAGACTGCTGACTTTGTGACATGAACTATACTGGGTTCTGTTTTCATCGCTTGGGTCCCACTAATACACTGCTGACTTTGTGACATGAAGTATACTGGGTTCCGTTTTCATCACTTGGGTCCCACTAGCAGACTGCTGACTTTGTGACATGAAGTACACTGGGTCCTGTTTCCATAGCTTGGGTCCCACTAATAGACTGCTGACTTTGTGACATGAAGTATACTGGATACTGTTTTCATAGCTTGGGTCCCACTAATAGACTGCTGACTTTGTGACATGAAGTATACTGTGTACTGTTTTCATAGCTTGGGTCCCACTAATAGACTGCTGACCTTGTGACATGAACTATACTAGGTTCTGTTTTCATAGCTTGGGTCCCACTAGTAGACTGCTGACTTTGTGACATGAACTATTCTAGGTTCTGTTTTCATAGCTTGGGTCCCACTAATAGACTGCTGACTTTGTGACATGAACTATACTAAGTACTGTTTTCATAGCTTGGGTCCCAATAGCTTCAGCCTTGTGCTCAGAGTTTTGAGAATACAGCACCAGGTTACACCAACATTTGAGTTGACAAGAGTATTTTGTACATATTAAGCAAGTTCTTTGAGCTGCACAACAGTTGTTAAGAAAGTATAACTTAGTTTAAACATTCTATAGTTACTAAATATTGTGTAACTTACAGACCGAAAGACCACTTCTTTGAGAAGACCACCTGTGGTAAGAGACCATACATTTCTATTAATATGAAAGACTTTCAGATTCTGTGGATGATACTTTATGCTATTTTTTCCCCGCTTATCTTGACCCCTGTTAAATTGATAACTCTGTTATGTCGGGCATAAGCTTCAGTCCGAAGTAACATGTGGACCCGCTTAATTCGACGAAATACAACTTTTAATATCCATCTCAGAGAAATTTTACAGGAAATGATCCGGCGTTTCTGCTATTACTGGTACCTCGTACCAGCAAGGATAGAAAAAGTCGCTAGAAGACTAAATTTTACCGGTACAAATGCTAATCAACCAGTCTCATCAATGCATTGTTTATCACTTGCATAGAGTGGAGAAGATTATCTTGTAAACAATACTTTAGAGTAAGGAAATTGAATGAATGCGTTTCTGACCTTTACATAAGCTGCATTCAAAATGAATGTTATCACATGTCAACACCACGACAATATAGTTCGTCCCACACAGCATCGCGAATTTGGTCTTATCTGTAACTCGGAAAATTATCAGGTTAAATACCTAATTTGTTTTACACAAAATATTTAAAACAAATTCGGTAATAGTTAAAGTGTTTCCATGCTTGGTGCGAGTGTAAGCCGCTAGCATGGCTTGATCACGTGACTCTCAATAATCTATAAATACAAACCCGCAAAATTCCAAACTAAGCTGCCCCCCCCCCGTTATTAATTTGTTTTGAACAAGAGTAAATAAAGCACCAATGGTATTGTAAAAAAAAATCCATAGCGCCCAGTATTTTTGGGGGGAAATTGTCAATTGCTGTACCATGATTACATATTCTTCAACACAAATGGAATGAAGCAGAAGGTGACTGATAGGATTAACATTTGAAACAGAAAGAGGAGTGCTTTCATATGTATTGTTTTTGTCTTGAATATCAAAGTCTTGCAATCCATCAAAGAGACTAGCCGACCCTCCTTCTGGTGCTGTGTTCTTGCCGATGGTCAGTGATCAAAGTCGGGAGGGATATGGGACTACAACTGTGTGAATGGAATAAGTTTGGCTTCAATGAGAATTTGATGTCGGGACAGTTAACTTTAAAGACTTACATTTTACAGTTTGTCGGTACATGAATACCGACAACCCCGTCTTTTTCCGGTACAGAAGCAAATTTTATTGGTAAAAACCAGCATATACTGGTGTAAAGGAACCACTGATGATCAAAAAAAATCTGTTGATTTTCACGCACAATATTGGTCAGTTAAATTTTGCTGCTAGTCACAAGTCAACTGTAACGAAAGAAAATACTTTTTAAAAAAAGTATAGTCCTACATGTTCATGTACTTCAGTTGGCCTAGATTTTGGATAGCATGAGAAAATCATTGTCTTGCTGAGGCTACCAAAGGGATGAGGCTATTCACAGGGAAATAAAAACAACTTTAGACCACTGACATTGTTGTAGTAACTTATTGTTGTAAAAATATGTGACTTGTTACTTAATCTCATTTAAAAGACCTCCAATCTTCTTTTTTCTGCAACCAGGCATGACTGAATTATTATTTGTATTGTGCATTAGAAATGACATTTGTTTTTAGAAACAAAACTCATGTTTGGTACTTCAGATGCATAATCATTGTTCTGCAGTACATTTATAAACTAAACCCTGATATCTTGGGACCCGGTTATGTCGACGATTTTTTTACACCCCGACGTAACTGAGATAACCGTATGTATGTATGTATGTATGACACATGAACTTTACACTTTTGGTCCATGTGACCCATGGTGTTGAAGATGCTGGTTCACCCTGCTATAAATCATTAAACAGCATGCCCTAAAGGACCGTCTGTCTTCCAAAAGCACCTGTTCGGGTTTCCATAGGCATTGTTCTTGTTCTTAGACAGGTTTCACTGTTCTTTTGCAAATATCAGCATATTCAAAATGAAAACCATGGAGGCAAAGTGGTTTGGGTGTTAGACTCATGACTAGAAGAATGTGGGTTTGAATCCTGCCGTTGCATCAGCCCAGGTCATCTGCCTTGGGCAAGGAAGTTTATTTAATTTGCCTTGGCACTAAATAACCATCATGTATTAATCTTCATTAAAAAAGAAGAGTTCTTACATTAAGTATACAATTCTAGGAAAGTTGATTTCATGATGTCATCCAGCTCAAGTTGATTAGTGATGTCTTCTAATTCAAGTTGTCTTAATGATGTCATCCAACTCAAGTTGACTTAATGATGTCATCCAACTCAAGTTGACTTAATGATGTCATCTAACTCAAGTTGACTTAATGATGTCATCCAACTCAAGTTGACTTAATGATGTCATCTAACTCAAGTTGATTTAATGATGTCTTCTAACTCAAGTTGATTTAATGATGTCATCTAACTCTATAGATTCAGATTGGAAACTTCCGAGAGACAGTGGGCTACCTGAGCTACCATGAAATAGAGGAGGCAAGTAAACCTATTGCCTTGGGCATTATACTGGGTGTGGTGTTGCCCATCATCGCCATCATCATTTTACTTGCCATATGCGTCATCAGGCGACATCGCAAGCACAAGCCTAGCAAGAACTACATCCCTGATGTCCTCAAGGATTATGAAGGAAAGAAGGAAGAAGAGGAAGTAGGGATGAATCATGTATCAGTAAAAGCTGATTTGAATGGCCAGATACCAGATGAAAAAGGTAATGTAAGGAAGTCTCAATACGATTTGTACTCAGAATTTTTGTATTTTAAAAAGTTGGAATGAAAATCTTGGAACAAGATTAACTAAAGGATTAATTTGTCAGTTCATTTATCAAGAATAATGTTCACTATAAGAATTTTTGTTGGAAGATTTGACTTGGTATGGATTACAAAGCCTGATTTTTTGTTGGAAGATTTGACTTGGTATGGATTACAAAGCCTGAATTTTTGTTGGAAGATTTGACTTGGTATGGATTGCAAAGCCTGAATTTTTGTTGGAAGATTTGACTTGGTATGGATTACAAAGCCTGAATTTTTGTTGGAAGATTTGACTTGGTATGGATTACAAAGCCTGAATTTTTGTTGGAAGATTTGATTTGGTATGGATTGCAAAGCCTGAATTTTTGTTGGAAGATTTGACTTAGTATGGATTACAAAGCCTGAATTTTTGTTGGGAGATTTGACTTGGTATTGATTGCAAAGCCTGAATTTTTGTTGCTTCCTTAAAAAGTCGTTATTAATATGACATATGTTGACCAATCAGAATGCATGAAATTCATCAAAGATGTGGTTACTTGAGAATTCAGAATTTGATAAACCAGTAGATAGGAATAGACCTATTTTTATTATTGTATCTATCCATTTTTTTAGCTATGTTGCCATAAGGCAAGGTGAGATTTGATATGATCCTGTGTCTGGCATCTGGCATCTGTCAGCAGTTACTATTTAATGTGACCTTGCTTTAAAGCCAGGTGTTAGTAATTGCCATTTTATGAGACATCGCCTTAAGGCCGGGTGTTAGTAATTGCCATTTTATGAGACATTACTTTAAGGCCAGGTGTTAGTAATTGCTGTTTTCAATGTTTTCTCAAAACCTACCAGACCAATTCCAACCAAATTTGACAGAGAGCATTCTGGCATGGAGGCATTTAGAGTTTGTCCAGGTGATGCCAATCTGTCGTGCAATATGGCTGCCTTTATTAAAAAAAATGAAGAAAAAGGCAAAGGTCAGAAAGAGTCATACTAACTCATCTCCTGGCCAACTGCCCTTGGAGCACCCCAATTACCTTTAAAGTTTTAGTAGTCATAGTGTTACGTATATGTAATTTAATTACATGTGTGTTAGTTTTAAATTCTTTTTTATTTTATTTTATTTCATTACATGTTATTGTAATGATAACTTTATTCACTGGATTTGACATTTTTCCAGAAAATTCAGTTCAGTTCTGTTAAACCTGATAAACATGCAGTTTGTAGAAACATTGTATCTTTTGGTGACCTAGATTTTGGAGCCAGTTTCAGCTATATTGTAATCAACGTTTTTAAATTATTTTTTTTATTATTGAATCTTATAGTAAGATTCGTTCAGTGTAATCAATTCCGTAAATGGCCTACATGCTAATTGACATATATTGTTTCTACACTGCTGTAAAAGAAGTGATCACGTGACCCTATCACATGGTTCGTTTAGCATGTCAGTTAGAGTTAAAGTGACGTATCGTAGTGTTTTTGTAGTCAGTTGCAATTCATACCTTCGGAGCTCAAAGGTATTTTGTTTCTTATTGCCAGTTGAGTTGAATTTTTTATTTAAAATAATTTATTTTCCCTAGTAATATTTAGTGCTCATCAGAATTCTTGGACGAAGACATTTACTGAAAATTATTCGGGATTCTAAAGCTGGAATATTATTTTTGGTATTCAACAAGGAACTGTTGACACACAACACAAAACAGGTTATAGAAGACGTCATTGCCTGCCATATTGGAACTTCATCGGGATTTGAACTTTGATTCACTTAGAACTTTTTAGTGATAGGACTTATATTTTTAAATTCCATGAGTAGTTTTTGGATTAGATTCACAAGCTGTAAGTCCTTTTTCATATTTTTACCTTGTTTTCTAGGGAAATAAATTATTCTGTTAAAATTTACAAAGCTTCTTGGCTTCACTCTTTTCTTTGTTACTTTTGTATGAGCCTGCATGTAACAATAGGGTGACCAATGTTACAATTATAGTGGTCATTTAATATGTTAGGCTGCCAAGCAATAATATTTTGGTCACTAGGAAATTTAGTACAGAAGCAGTTATCTGGGGAATTAATATTAGAAGATGACAGAAAGTGAAGGCTTTGGGTAAGGCATATTAAGAGTACTTATAGCAAAAGCAAAGGATTTAGGTGAGACAAATTAAAAGTATGTGATATAATTCATAGCATCTTTTATACAATTAAGTCATCAAAAAATTTTAGTGTATTTAAGCCATTAAAAGTGTGTGATACTGGTCAAAGGAACTTTAGAAAAATGAAGCCATCAGAAGTATGTGTTATTAGTAAAGGAACTTTGGTACAGTTAATCCATCAAGTGATTCAAGTCACATAAACTTTGGTACAGTTAATCCATCAAGTGATTCAAGTCACATAAACTTTGGTACAGTTAATCCATCAAGAATATGTGATACAAGTCACATAAACTTTGGTACAGTTAATCCATCAAGTGATTCAAGTCACATAAACTTTGGTACAGTTAATCCATCAAGTGATTCAAGTCACATAAACTTTGGTACAGTTAATCCATCAAGTGATTCAAGTCACATAAACTTTGGTACAGTTAATCCATCAAGAATATGTGATACAAGTCACATAAACTTTGGTACAGTTAATCCATCAAGTGATTCAAGTCACATAAACTTTGGTACAGTTAATCCATCAAGAATATGTGATTCAAGTCACATAAACTTTGGTACAGTTAATCCATCAAGAATATGTGATACAAGTCACATAAACTTTGGTACAGTTAATCCATCTTGAGATTCAAGTCACATAAACTTTGGTACAGTTAATCCATCAAGAATATGTGATTCAAGTCATATCAACATTAAAACAATAAGTCATCAGATGGATGTGATATAACAAATGGGAAATTTAGAACAACTAAGCTTTCAAGAGTGTGATATAAGCAGTAGGGACTTGAGTACAATTAAGCATCTAGAGTAGTAGAAGGGAAGGCCGATTCTATCTCAAAGACCTTTTAACCCCCCTCCCAACCCTCCAAACAAATACAAATTACCCCTCTCGAGATCTTAAAACACCCACCCCAACGATTTTACACAAAACTAAGCCCAGAGTTCTAGCCCAAATATAATCCTATAACTTTACACAATACCTAGACTTTGTTCGTAACAGATGTTGCCTAATCAATATTGTCTATAGAGCGCGAGCCAAGCCTTTAACGCTATGTGTAATCTAAAAAAATCAATATCTCCATAACAACGGAGCTAGGTAACTGCCTTAGTCATGCGTAGATGTGTCAGACTCAATCACGTGATTTTCTAGAATCAGGTAGAAGATAGGTAATTTCTAGAATCTCAATCACGTGACTTTCTAGAACAGCAGTATATAAGGCAGGTAAAATTTCCTTCTGAGGCACTTTCAAGAGGACGTCTTCACCAGGTGAGATCAGGTAAGTGATATTTCATTGTTTAGATAATATTTCATACCCTCTCATTATCATACTTTTTTTGATAATCTTTTTCATACCTACTAACTCTCATTGGTAGAATATCTGTTAACATACTGTCAATAATACGAAACTCACGTATCAAATCGTCCATATCATATTTTATACCCCGCAAGTAAGATCGTATCTGATCAAGTAATTTTTTATAGGTGATACTAGCCGTTTGGCAACTATTTTTTTTAGTCGTGAGTCGAGGTTCTATCTTTTTACACGCTGTTTCAAGAGAAACACCAATGCCCGATATTATTAACAAAAACGGGTTTAATGATGCACCACTCGAAATTATACCAGATCCGGTCAATAACAGCGGTAAATATGATATTACTCGAAGTATTTTGTTATAATATTTATAACATTTTTTCACGCACCAAAGTTTTTTATGATAAAATTTGTAATATTGCATTAGAGCGTCCACATCTTGTTTCAGAATTTCTTTTGAAATGTGATTGAAATCAAATATATATTTTTTCATTATACAATATTAGTTTACAACAATGCTGGTTCCTGGTTTGATTAAGTAATTATTTGTGGTGTTTCAGCTACAAATTCTAAACACCACCAGTAAGACGTTGCGGTTATTGTTTGATCATCTGCTTCCAGTAAAAATATTTCTTCAGCATCTTTATTTAACACTATAGATACAACTCCAGAGAAAGCATCGGCTGAATGACGCCACGGAAATGTTGTAGTATAAATTTTAAACTTTGCAGAGCTAAAGATAGATAGTCTATAAACACCAGTAACTTCTGCGGTATATTTGATAGTGTTATTTTGCTGTGACCATGTTGTTAATCCTGATGCTACTGTGTACACGATATTTTTAATTTGTCTGTGTGGAATTTTAATCAGATTAGTTTTTGAACAATATTAGGTATTCCACTGACAATGTCGTTGAGTTTCGTGTTAACGTCGGCTAGTTTTATGTCAACGGTTGGTTGTTCCCCAAAAAATTCTTTAAAGGGTTTGTTTATATTTCTACGAAAATTTAAGAACGTTTCTACGTGTCTAGAAAAGGTAGCACTAAGTGTAGTCATTTCATCATCAATTGTTTTTAACGAAGTTGAAATAGGAATTTCCTTATCATCAACATACTTTTTCGTTGCAGCATCAAAATCATATTCCGGTGTTCTAAGATTATTAATGCCGTTATTGTTCATGTTGAGAAATGCACGCATTATACCACCGTTGGCCAATACGTACTTAGATTCTTGATCATCGACATATTTTTTTGTTGCGGCGTCTGTATCTGAGGCTGGGTTTCCAAGGTCTATAATTTTATTTTGGTTCATAATAATGTGACCCGTGAATGAATCACCAGCTTTTTTGACATAATCGCTGACTGACGTACCGGAATCTTGTATCTTACCTTGATTAGTAAAAGTCACAATATTATTAACAACCGCGGTGGGAATTCGTACAAGTACATTTGACAGTTGTACATTACTCGTCTTTAATCGTCCTTGTTTATCCTGGAAAATAACAACTTCATTTTGATCCACACTTGTGAGATTTAATAAATTATCGGTTTCATTTCTTAGCTGATCAAGAGTTGCGTACTTAGATAAGTCACCTTGATAACCTTCAGACAATAAATCTCCTGTTAATGTTCCAAATTTTGTATAGTAGCTCATTATTTATTGTCTTACATAAAATTGTCAACATTATTTAGTTTAATATTACATAAAATTGTCAACATTATTTAGTTTAATATTACATAAAATTATATAACAACGATGGCAAAATCGTCGATATTAAACTTTGATACAGAGCGGTTGGTGAAACATAAACATAACAATGAACTTCCAGATTGTCATTATCTTATTGTTGGGAGAACTGGATCTGGAAAAACAAATTTGCTTATGAACTTGCTTCTTGTTGATAATTTTAACTACGATCGAGTTTATATTTATACAATTAATCCACAGCAAGATAAGTACGAGCTACTAAGCGAATATAATGACAAACTTCGTGATGATCTTGAGGCTGGTGAAGATTTTTTTATAATCAGACAGCCAGAAGATCTTATTCCAGTTAATCAACTTGATGCATCTGAACATAAGATAGTAGTTTTTGACAATATTCCGCTAAATAATATGGAGATGAATAAAATAAGATCATATTTTTCACTATCGCGAAATAAAAAGTGTAATTCTATTTATTTAGCTCAAGGTTTTTATAATGTTGACAGATTTATTCGGCGAAATACCGGTTGTTTTATATTATTTCCGGGATTGGACAATGTTGACGTCAGAAATATTGCGAACGAACAACGCGGTGACGCAACAAAAGATAAATTTATCGAACTTTATCATAAAGCTACAAAAGATAAATATAACTTCTTCTTATTTGATAAACTTACACATGATCCAACTAAAATGTTTCGCTGTTGTATTGACACTTACTTACAGTAAGGCGTTTCAATTTTATAAAATTTATATATAATAATTATGGACAAACGAGAAAAATATAGAAAACATATAGAAGATTTAAAAAAACTTGCTCAATCTCAAGCAGAATTTAAGCAAAGGGTACAGCAAGCACGACGCGGACAAGTAACTGCTGAAGAAACAACAGCTACGATTTTCAAACCAGTTACTGAAGCACTTCTTGGGAAACAACCTGAAACTAAACCACTATCAGAAGAAGAACTTAAGAAACTGCAGGAAAAAGGTTTACTTGGACTAGTTAAAGAACAACAAGAAGCAACTTCTGGAAGAATTATTGCTAGATCTGATGAGGAAAAAAGAAAATTAGTTGAAGCTATTGTAGCAAACATAGCTGACCCTGCTGCTAGACAAGCTGAACTAACACTATCATTAAATAATCCACTTTTACTTAAAGATTAGCGGAAGCAGTAATAGTTAGACCGATTAAAGAAAAGTTAGAAGAGGGAAAAGAGAAAGAAAAAAAAAGATTTGAATATGATTTATTAAATATCAATAGAAAAATAAGAGATTATGAATATAAAGATTTTGATAGGAAATATAACTTTTTTAATGTAAGAATACATGCTGTTATGAGAGATGATTATAGAGCCGACGAAAAAATTAAAGAATTAACAAAAATTAAAGAAGAGGGTGAAAAAAATCTCAAAGAAATAGTTTTAGAAAATAGAAATTACCATAACAACATTAAATTATACTGAGAAGGTATTATAGCTAGTCTTTATATTAAAGCTATTAATAAAATAAAAGATAGACGATATACTAGCCATCATAATAGTAATTTATCTACAGAAGCAAAATTATCGGATGAAGGATCAGAAGAATCAGCATATGAAGAAGAAGCTTTAAAGGAAACTGAAGGAACTAAGAAAATTAAAGAAAAACAAAAGACAGTAGAAGATAAAATAACACAATCCGATTATAATTATTTTATAAGAGAATACAACGTTGAAGATATTAATAATATCAATAAATTGTCACAAGAAGAATATGATGATATTGAAAAATAGAAGATATTACTAGAAAAGGAAGAGATGCTATTGATGATATTTATAAAGCTAAAAAAGAAGGAATTTATACAGAAGATCTTGAAAGAAAATTTAAACTTTATAGAGATGCCATTATTGCTATTAATTTTAAATCTATAGCAAATGAATTTAGATTTGGAAAACATAAAAATAAGAAATTTTACGACGTGTTTGAAGAAAATGAGAATATTCGCACGGGTGTTAAGACTGGAACTGGTGTAAAAATATTTACATCAAATGTTGAAGTGATAGGCAGATTAATGCTATTAATATCATCAAAAGAAGCTGGTAATGTTAGTGCTGAAATTGATAATGAAATTGTTGATATACTTGATCATCTAAGATCAGAAAATTTATTAACATCTGACGAGTATGAAACTTTACACCGCGACTTAATCTCGGCGATTTAATTTTATAAAAAATATAATAAATAACAATGTCAACAACATTATTGCTAGACTCTAGTACAACCGCAAAAGATAGCGCAAATTTTTCAGTAAATTATATTCCGCCAATACAACTTGATACTGAGAAACAGTATGAAATTGGATTAATTTCTTGTACTTGTTGGAATGCTATGGCTAACGTAAAAACTGGTGTCAATGATGAGATTGCAATTATTTCAATAAGAGACACGCAATAGAAAACATTTAAAATTCCACAAGGAGCTTATAATATTACTGATCTAAACAGAGTGATAAAAGAGCTTATGCAAAAAGAGAAGATGAAACCTGATAATTTCGAGTTAGCAGCGAATTATAACACGTTACGAGCTAGAATGACGATAAAAAATATGTCAGTTAGTTTTATATCACCGAGAAGTATCGCACCACTGATAGGATTTGAACATAGAGAGTATTATTTAGATCCTAATGAAGCTATTACATATGACGGTGAACTGCCGGTAAATATAACTGACGTAAATACAATATTAGTAAATTGCTCTATTGCTTCTGGATCTTACTCAGCCCAGGGCAGTAAAGGGCAAACGATTTACAGTTTCTCACCAGAAGTTCCGCCAGGTTCTCTCATGCAAATCACTCCGCGTCATATTATCTATTATCCGTTAAACGTTGAAAATCAAATATCAAGTATAACAATGCAATTAACAGATCAATCTGGTAGGCAATTAGATCTGAACAACGAAATTGTTACATATTATTTACACTTACGAGTACAATAACAAAGTTATTGCGACTTCGTGATTGACAATAAAAATTATACAACCTCAAATATAATGAAACAGAGAAAAAAAATTTATCGAAGAAAAATAGTAGGAGGATTTTTTGGGAATATATTTACTAAAGTTATTGAAAATGTTCCGGGAATCGCGCGTAAAGTTGCACCAATTGCACTAGACGCAGGTAAAGCTTTTGCAACTGGAGCCGCATCTGCCGCTGGAACTGCGGTGGGACAAAAAATAGCTGATAAAATAAAAGGAGATCCACCGTCTGCATCTGATATAAAACAAGTTATATCAGAAATCGCTCCAACAAAAGAAACTCAACGTGCTATGATAACAACAACGAAAAAACTTTTATCACCGAAAGGCGAGCAGATTATACAAAAATTAATATCTAAAGTAACGGCGCCGCAATAAAATTTTATATAATCTAATAAATAAAAATGTCTGTTAAAAATTATCTCGATTTAGCAGAAACTTATGACACCGATGACACTGTAACAGAATTTGAGTACGTTGAGTATCTCGATGAAAATTCTAATGAACCAAATAAAACTGGTATTAGAACATTTAATACTCGAGACGAAGATGTATTTCTGCTGCCACATAAGGCAATGTTAGAAGTTCGCGGTCAGATTATGACAGTGGCCAATCCACCTGTTGCAATTGCAGCTGGAACAGAAGTAGCTCTTATAAATAACGGCTGGTGTTTATTCAAAAGTGCTAGATATCAACTAGCTAATCAAACTGTAGAAGATATTTCAAGTCACTTACAAGTTGCAAGTACAATCTTAAATATTATTTCGTTTTCCGATGATTACTCCAGATCAACTGCAACGAACATGATGTGGTTTAAAGATACTGGACGTGGTGTAGCAGAATCAACCGAACTTTTGTCGAAAGGTGTTTTATTGCACGGAGCTGATGCCGCTGCAGATCTTGTAATTGTAAGAGCTTTTCTTATTGTTAATGCAGCCGCACTAGGTATAGCCGCACCAGATGCAGCCGCTAACGCAGACGCTACAAGACTTTCTCTTACTGCTGCTTGTAATAATATTGGAGTAACTCCACCAGCTGCAGGTGCGACCGCTGTCGCAATGTTAGATTTAATCAATAACACAATTAGCGTAAAAAATCCACGTTATAATGAAGGTTTTGCTAGGCGAAGAGAACTTACAGCAGAATCACGTCAAATTACAATGATGCTGCCATTAAGTATGATTTTTGGCTTTTGTCGCGATTATGATAAAGTATTTCGTGGAGTTAAACATACACTTATTTTAGATCGGGCAGAACAAAACGACTGTCTGTTTAGGTCAGGTGGAGCTGATGTACAGTTTATCATAAACAAACTTGCGCTGTGGATGCCGCGTATAACTCCGTCGATCACAAAAGCGGCAGAACTAAATAGTATGCTTGAGAAACATACAAACAAAATTTATTTTCAGCAGCATAAAATATATCAAACAGCGGTTCCAAATACTACCGACTACACATGGCGAGTTACAACAACATCAAGCGAACAACTGCCGAGACAATTGTTTGTCGTATTTCAACGGCAAGCGCAACGTGGTAGCCAAGAACAAAATAATGCGATATTTGATAACGCTAATATTAGACGAATATATGCTAGACTAAATTCGAAGCAGTATCCAGAACGAGCGATAGAATGCAATTTTACAAATGATGCTAATAAAAATGTTACTCGACCGTACATGTATTTACTCGACGCAGTACAAAAATATCAAGATGTTGAAGATGGATCTCAAATATCAGTAGAGGAATTTCGTACACTTTATCCAATATTTTATTTTGATGTTAGCAAACATGGCGAGAGATTAGTTGATTCAACAGCTGATATTGAAATTACTTGGACACTCGAACTTCCAGCAGTTCCAGTGCCGTTATACGTATATGCATTAGTGATAAGCGACAGATTTGTTACGATAGACTCCGTTGGAGGTAAAATGACAGTCCAAGTTTAATCTGCAATCGTTATATAAGATGACAAAATATATTGTAAAAGAAATATATTTGACTGATGGTCAAGTTAAAAAATTAGCAGCTGCTGTTGAAAAGCAGAGACAGGTATCATTAAAGGTTAATCCTGGCTCTCAAACGGGTATTTTAACAAAATTAATGTTAACCAAAAATCAAGCAAATAAATACGATCGCAAAAAACCTTTTGTTTTAAATTTAAGTGCCGCACAAATAACAGCGATGTCCCACCGCATTGTGGTGGAAGGTGGTTTCTTTGGTCCGGCATTATCAGTACTAGCTAGCACTATAATACCAAAAATGTTACCGGTGTTAGGTACATTAGGATTAGCAGCAGTGTCTGGCGCAATATCTGGCGCAACGAAAAAAGCAGTTGAGGGTAGTGGTATAAAGAAAATAGTCTAAAGCTTAATTTTATGTGACCAATAAATATAATGCCCAATGCAACGCATCGACGAAAAACAAAATCATCAAAAAAACTGAAAAAAAAAGAAAACAACGAAACGCAATCAAACAAAACAAGGAGGAATTATTCCTTTCGCTTCACTTTTAGCGGGACTAGCTGGAAGTCTACTGCCAAATCTGCTAGGAATCGGACGTGGTCTAACATTGCCGGGAACACGGCCACCCCGCTAAGTAACTTTGATATACTTGATAAACTAAAATCAGTTCCCAGATTTCACGGAGTTTATTCCAAAGATGAACTCGACACTGAAGGTGGTTCATGCGTGATAAATATACAAGATTTCAATGACGGGTCAGGAACGCATTGGGTAGCAGTTTATAATAACAATTACTTTGACTCGTTTGGACTTCCTCCGAGCGATGCAGTAAAAAAATATATAAACAAAAAATACAAAAAAATATATTATTCGTCCAATCAACTTCAACCTGTTGGAACTTCTGCTTGCGGATATTATTGTATAATGTTTGTCCAACAGATGTCAAAAGATCCTAATTTTTTAAAGTTTATTTTGCAGTTTGATAAGCAACCTTCTCACGCTAATGATGAGATTGCAATTAATTTTTGTAAAGCTATCTAAAGCTTACTAATAATTTTATCTAAACTTACAAATATATAATGTCAACATATTGTCTCAAATGTAAAACTAAAACAGAAAATAAGGATGAGACGACGGAAAAAACAAAAAATAATAGAATGATGCTAAAAAGTATTTGTGCAATCTGTGGAAAAAGAAAAAGTATGTTTTTAAAGAAAACGTCTGGAGCTGGTTGCCCTCCTGACAAGATTATTTTAGTAGATGACTAAAAATATAGAATGATATGCAAGTGCGATTCTGACAGAGATTTATGCCTCGAGCAAAATAAAATTGTCACATACTGTCAACGTTGTAACAACAGAGAAATAATTGGAACAGGTATAGATATACATAAATTAATTGGCAAATTACCAAAACCAAAAGGAGGTTGGACATTGCCAGGTCATAAATACACTGGACCTTATAATCCTCTTGATAAACAACTAGATGAAAATGATAATCCGCTGCCAGGACAGGAGCCTTATAATCAAGTTGATGCAATAGCAATGCGTCACGATATCTGTTATCGTGATCATGAAAACTCAAAATCAGATTGTGATAAAGTAATGTTAGACGAATTACGTGATATGGAGCCAACAAATCTACGAGAACGTTTTGATAGAAGATTTGTTCAGGGAATGATAGGAGCAAAATATAAACTTGGACTCGGAAAAGAATTATACGATGATCTAGCGTCTGAGCTACATAAACCTAAAAAAAAAAGTTTACGCGACGTAAAGTTGTCGCAAATGCCGTTGATGATATCTGGGCTATAGATTTAGTTGATGTATCAAATCTAGCAGAATTTAATGATAATAAGAAATATTTGTTTAATGTTGTCGATGTTTTTAGTAAATATGCTTTTAGTGTACCTGTTTCAGATAAAACAGGGACGTCGATAACTGATGCACTGAAACAAATAATAACAAGTACAGAAAGAAAACCAAATAAAATCTGGATCGATCATGGAGCAGAATTTTTTAATAAAAAGTTCGAGCAGTTTTTAGAACAAAATAATATTAAAAAGTATGTTACAGGGAACGAGGGAAAAAGTGTCGTAGTAGAGCGATTTAATCGCACGCTAAACGAAAAAATACACAAGTATTTGACAGCTAAAAATACCAATAAATATATTGACAATTTACAAAACATTGTTGACGAATATAATAACACGAAACACCGAACCACTAAACTATCGCCAAACAACGCAATCAAAAATCCGATATTAGCAAATGAAAACATGTACCGCAGACATAAATTTAAAGTCGGTGATAAAGTTAGAATTTCTTTGACGAAAAAAACATTTGAAAAAGGATTTACTCCAAACTGGACTGAAGAAGTGTTTGTAGTTGATAAAGTACTTTTAACAATACCTGTAACATACGCGCTAAAAGATCTGGCAGGTGAACCGATCATTGGTAGTTTTTATGAACAAGAACTTCAGAAAACTGAGCAAGATTTTTTCGTTATCGAAAAAGTGATTCGGAGAAAAGGCGATAAAAGTTTAGTCAAGTGGCATGGATATAGCGATAAATTTAATAGCTGGGTACCAACTAAGTCGATCCAATAACGTTATTATAAATGTGTTCGTATTTGACAAGCACAGATTTACATTTGATAGTTTTACATAACGAAATTAAATGTAATTTTCTTTCATTATCAACTGGCATTAAATTAAATATCTTAGCAAAAATAAAATCGTATTTTATACTCCTTCGCTGGCCAGTTACTTTTAGATTTAAAAACGGCCTGATAAGCTGCCAAAATATCTGTTGTTCGGCAACAGTAAAATCAAATTTTATTATTTTTTTATCAATGTGATACTTAACATTATATCTTCCAGTTGTTGGTCTGCTGTAATTTGTTCTGTCAACGATGGTGAATATTTCATCATCATCATCATTATTATTGTACAAAATATCATCTTCGCTATAACTAGCAGATTTGTCTATTATATCGGTAGAGATTGTAATATTATCTGCGACTTTATCGCTAGTGATTTTAACATTGTCTGCGATTGTATCTTCCACATATATTTCAGCAAGTCGTTTCATCAAGTTCATATTATAATATACTTTTATCTAATTTATTGTTATAAGATATGACCGACGAGGTAAAATATCATCAAAAGGTTAATATATTAAATTACAAGGAACTAGCCGAAGCAGTTCGAAAATGTCTGTCAGGTTATAGTGCATATTTCGTTGACGTTATTGTTACGCAAGGTGATTCTCATAAAATATTACTAACAGCAGCAGAAAAAAATAAACTTAATGAAAATGCTTTTATAACATTAAAATTTGATCGCGATGATATTATGGCATTTGCACATAGCTGTCTTACTAAGACAGAATTACGAAATATTATTAATCATCATATCTAAAACTAAATCTGTCAAAAGTTGACATTGATGTTGCTGATTTAGTTATTCCATCGGCAACATATTTTATTGATTTACTACCAATTTTATGATATTTTGCTGCAGCTGATATTGATTTAAATTTCATTTCTTCTCCAGTTTCAAGATTTACTGAAATAACTGATCTTATAGGGTTTCTGAAATTATTACCGTCAAAATTAGATCCACGTCGAGTATTTTCTTTTGATGTAACCAGATCTAAATTTTCTAAACGATTATCAGTTTTACTTTTGTTAATATGGTCAATAACTAGATTACCTGAAATATCGTTATTAAAAATTTCATAAACAAATCTATGTGATAGATAACTAACATGATCTGTTTTAGTTCCACGTACCTTCACAAACAAGTATCTGCTATTTTTCAATTTTCCAATAACTTTTTTTGTCCTTATATGTCGTATAATTCCCTTATCATTTGCTTCGTATAAATCAAATACTTTATGACGTTGAAACTCATCTTGTAATCCTAAATTTTCAATATTGTCATCGCTAATCAAGCCATTTACTCGATAGACTCGCTGCCCTTCTGGAATATCCTCGCAGAACAAAGTATAAATAAAATCTTTTCTAAACATTTCCGTTCTCTCAGCATTATCTCCTTTACACTAATCTTATAACCCGCTGGTGTTGGTTTTCCTATAGATTTTTTAGATTTTATGTTAATAACCGAACCTAATGCATTTCCAGCGTAGAAGTTATACTTCGGATGAACATGATATGCTTCTTGCTCCTCTGCTGTCAATCGAATGTATCTCAGATTTTGTGTCATTATACTATAAGGATTTTATATCTCTAATTGTTTGTTCAGCTGGCGTGCAGTGAGTTATCGATCGAACAATCAATTAAACATATAATATTACACTATAGTATAGCAATGCTGAAATTGCGAGATATAGCCAAGAAGAGCCTTATTGGAGAACCTGAAAAAATAGCGACTGCCTTTACAGGATTCGACAACAGTTATCGGTTTGATAAACAAATCGTACTGGTAAATTTTACTGCAACAAATCTTTACCACCTGTTAGAGCCAACTGCAAAACGTGAACTTGAAAAACATAAGGGTATAAGAATATTAGTGCAATATCACGTTATATTTTCAAAACTACTTGTGACGGAAGAATCGACTAACACGGAAACTACGGACCCTTATATTAATGCAAAATCAAGGCGTGTTTTGTTTGGTACTGATCTTTTGTCACTAGCTAATGAAATACACCAAGAAATCTGGTAAAAGATAGAAGAATTTACCGAATCGGGTTCGGGTTGGAAGTTTGAAATGATCAAGGAAATTTTATTTCACACAATGAAATATGACGCATTACGCGGTAGTTCGTATATCGACCTGCCACCAAAAATAAAAAACAAAAAATGTTGTATAAACATAAAAAACGTTGATAACAAATGTTTCCAATGGGCTGTTCTTTCTGCGTTATTTCCAGCAGAAAAAAAATGCTGATCGTGTTGAGAAGTATATCAGTCACGTGTCAAGATTAAATTTTAAAGATATTGACTTTCCAGTGGCAGAAAATCAAATACCAAAGTTTGAAAAGCAAAACAATGTTTCGATCAACGTTTTCGGACTTGATGAAAAAGAAAAGGTCTATCCAAGATATATTTCAGAAAAAGCTTCACAATCGACTATAAATTTATTGTTTTATAAAAATCATTATGTTTGGATAAAAAACTTTAATGGACTAGTTGGTGGACAGTATAATAAACGAAAGAAGAAAACATTCTTTTGTTATCGCTGCTTACACGGTTGTAATGACCATGAAAAATTACAAAAGCATTTGCAGTACTGTAGTGACGTACAACGAATAACAATGCCGTCCAAAGAAAATAGCGTGTTACAGTTTGTCAATCACCATCACAAGCTAAAAATTCCTTTCGTTATATACGCTGATTTCGAATGTTTACTTCAACCTGTTTACTTCAACCTGTACTTGGCGTAGAAAATAATCCCAACCAATCGAGTACAAGGAAAACTCAAAATCATGTTCCGTGTGGAGTAGCGTATAAGATAGTTTGTTGCGCTGATTCGAGATTATCTAAACTAATCAAATTATCTAAACCAATCAAATTATATCGTGGTAAAAATCCAGCTGTTTGGCTTCTCAAGCAGTTGATTAGCGAAGTTGATCATATATTTACTCGTTTGAAAAGAGTAACTCCAATGATAAAACTGACATCTCAGCAAGAATCTGATCACGAACAAACGAAATTTT
>JAECUM010026968.1:0-14193 GCA_016617855.1 Megalonaias nervosa | reverse complement strand
GAGAGAGAGAGAGAGAGAGAGGGGGGGGGGAGAGTTTTACACCAAACAGAACGTTAAGTTCTATCCCTGGATTCTACGGGAAAATGCTTGATAATACAAGACAGAATTAATTTTTAATACAATTAATACTATCATACAGGTTACAGAACTTTTAATTCGTACTCAACGGAGATTCAAACCCAGGTTCGAGGATGAACTGCACCTATTGCCTTGCCTGCACGCACTAGTCCATATACCATCACGATTAAGCACACGTCACCAAAAAGTGATGCGGAAAAGTCGGTAGTATATGCACTCTTTGTGCGTAGTAGATACACTCGCATGTCGACCTAGTAGCCAGTCCTCCTCTACCTACACAGTCATTACGGATTCCAACGACAGCTATATGTATGTATGCGTGTGTTCATGGAATTTCACGTAATACCTGTGTTCTAATTTAATGTTATATCCCGTTAACTGTTAATTATTTCAAGCCTTTTGTAAACAAAACTAATTGTGAGGTTACATACCTCTATCAGTGAAATGTATTGTAACGCCTTTCTCTATAACTTTTAAATATATTGTTATGTCTTTCTCTATAGCTTTTATTTCAATTTTAGAAACATATACCTTCTAGGTAAATGAAATGCATCTGAGACAACTATCTGCTCTCACTCAACCCACTTCCATTTTGCATGACAAAGCATAACTGGCTCATGAGACAGCACAGAGAAACATGTATGCCTATTTCATTGGCTTACATGACATCGTTGTAGGACTTAACAGGCGCTGACATTAGGTTGCACGATGATGGTTTTATTGGATAAGATGGCTGACACGAAACGAACCATACGCTCCTTGATTTCCTGAAAGTCAGATTGTTGAATCCAAATTCTGCAACTTTAAATTTAAAGCTGTAGCATCGGTGTAGGTGGGGAAATTAAGGAAATTTAACAGCTGTTGAAATTATCTTTGTGCAATCTTGCTTCTTATCGAGGCACAACCCATTTGGTACCAGTGTTTTATATTATCCAACAGGTTGTGTTATGTGGGTAAAGAAATCAACAACAAAAGAAAAAGACTTTTTTTTATATGAAGCACATGCTCGTCAGTGAAGACGGCTACATGTCGATTCATTCAACAGAACCAAGTTAAGGAATTACTATCTGATTTGAATCAAGATTGCTGGATTTTAAAACAAATTGACCGAATATTTAAAAATCGGTCAGGCATTCGATATATTTCATGAAATAGTCACTAAAGAAACTGACTACAAAGTCTATTGCTGCAAGTTTAATATTTCATGTCCGTCCGTATTTTTTAAAATTTCGATCAATATATTGAATTACCATGATAGAGGCATGGTTGTTTGATGGGTCTATTGAATTATCGTGATAGAGGCACGGTAATTTGGTCTGTCTATTTAATTATCATCATGGTTATTTGATTTTGCAGTTGTCATCGTAAATAATGACTCCACCTCAGCGGTGTTATTTACGATTTTTCTAATTGTACACTGAGGTAAGAGTGGTGACATAATCTTTAATGTTTCACGATACAATATTTATAAGAAGCGTTCACCTTAAACTGAGACGGTCAATATCCAGTACCTTCCATACAAAAGGTTTGCTTTTGTCGCCTAAGCGTGCTGGTATTTGCACTGAAATAGTATTACATTGTTTAAAACATCGTGATCTACTAAATGTCATAAAGAATTCGTGATCTACTAAATGCCATCAAGGAGTCAAGATGTACTATATTCAGATAAAAGGTTGTGATTGTAGGTACTTTACTGACTGCGATAAATTCGTTTCGAGTTTCATAGTGATATGACTAGTAATCACGTTATGTAGTTTTTTTCATGCATAGAAAAACGAACAATCTCAAACTCAGTTAACAGTGATCGGTCTACATTAAAATAACGCGAGCATTACTTTTACACTTTTACGTGTAACTTTAAGAACGAATACATTCGACACAGCTTTGATTTACACTTGGATATTTGTATAAATAATTCTTGTAAGGGATAATATCCAAGGCAAGAAAACGTGTGGTCCAGTCTCAATGCCGTTACACTGTGTGTGTTGCTGAAACGAAAACGTTAAAGTTTATTGCGTTTACAGAAGGTTTCTTCCATTAACGGGATTAATATGCGTAAATGTAGATTCGCTTACCCGGGCTAGTTTCGTTTTGTTTTTTAATGCGTCTGTACCGATATCTAAGATTTTCTGAAACTGCCGACGAATATCAGCTGTAAAATTCTCCCAAGCAAAGCGGGATGCATTAAGGGCGGCTTGTTTTGCAAATTCGGCCTCCTGAAGGTCCGCTTGCACCTGAAAATATTTTTGTAATGTTTTAGAAAAATAATATATACAATATAAAAATATACACAATACATTGTGAAAATGATCAAGTTAACGAAGGTGTACGAAACGTTTGGAAATTTTAATGACTTACGACCTGCCATCTGTTGCACAGTCCGATAAATCATCCCACAGATCTGTGGTGATGCTGATATTACTATTTGTGGATCTGACGTCACCTGTTCATTCAAATGTGCAATTTTGCTAAATACCGGAATTTGGTAACAGCCGCACGCAGGTAAGAGATTCAAACTGGCCACAGGACTTAGGGCTGTTTTATTTCTCGCAGATGTACAAGTCTTTAAACATAGGATATGATCCGGACATATCACCGAAAGAACCATGCAACCGACGGTAGCTCAAGAGACCCGAAAAATACCAGTAAATGTCTTATACACCTATATGTTACAGATGGGACCGTCTGCACACGATTCCTCGATTTTATGAATAGTTGGTATTACACCCTACAAATAGTCCACCAGTATCAACCCAGATTCGGGGGCATACAATTTTAACTATTCATTCAACCATTATTTTATGGACAATCGGGGGTCAGGTACTTTTCTCATACTCTTCTTTGCCATGACCATTATATGGTGATAGAAAATAAACCAGAAGAAAATAAACAAGGAATAACTCCAAGAAATGAATACCAGCCAATACATTTTTAAGTAAATTTGGATTGACTGGACGAATAGCATTATTCAAACCCTTTAAAATAAGTTAAATAATCCAATATTTCATAAGAAATCATCTTTGATCTATTGACTGGAACAACAGAAAAATTTGGAGCTACTGGGTTCATGGTTTTTCACTACCGCTCTTGCAAACGTTGTGAAAAAACGAACCGTGTGTGATCACTAGATAAGACATGCATGCTGTGTATTTTATTCGATGATTCTATTTATTTTATTCATAATGTATATTATATGTTATATCGTTTTCGTAATAAATAATTAACTATAAATAAATCGTTTGTGAAATACCTATAGAACAGAGATTTACAAACACGATGCAAACAAATTTCCCCAATCGGCACATGTAGTTTCAATATTTGAGGATTGCCCACTTCACATCATTAAATATTGTTTTCTTTCTCATCAAGTTTCTTTTTTATCCAAAAATGACATTTTTGTTGATACTTAAACTCAGGAATTGAGGAAGACTTCCTCAAGGCTCGATGTTCTCTGGATTTCTGAATTAGTGCTTTATACAAACTATGAAACTAAATTTGGCATCTCTAGAAAATAAGTAGACAAACAATATTTCGACTTTCTACTGAATGGAAATAGGCGCTGGTTTCAATCGTCCTCAAAACACGCCTGTACGGTAACTGTGGTGTGTTCGTGTGCAATATTAGATTCAAAATTGTCGAAGCACGACATAAACTTTCATGTGTTGATGTTCAGTTTAACGTAATACAAATAAACACACAAAGAAAGGAAATTAATATTATAAAAAAGTTTAAATGAGAATAATGACAACTGGTTTGAAGAAAATGGGACGACTGAGACAAACCATTAATACACTTGGGACTCAAGGTATTGAACCCAAGAGATCATAGATGCAAACCAAACTCGCAACCACTGCCTCGATATAATGTGTCTGCAGATGTACCGTGTCTTTAAATCTGACTTCACAAAAATTTAAACATTGTGTTGACACTGACGACGAGGAACGTTGACGACCGCATCGCTTTTGTTTCTCATGTTGTCTCTAAAAATGCCATCAAAACATTTTCCGTTGCATCATTCAGTACGTTCATTATATGTTTTTTTTTTTTTAAGAGACGGGGTTGATAGTAAGCGATGCTGTGGAAGAAGCCATACGGTAGTAGTTACGGGCGTTCCCGTTTTTTTCATACCTTAATCAGATAAAAGTGGAAAGAGACGAAAGATAGTTTAGCAAACATTTTTCCTCCTCCTGTGACTAATCTATAAAATAAATTATTTTTTTTAAAGTACTGACTGCCGATACTTGTTTAGACTCAATGGAAGCAGGTTCTGGTTCATCCGGATCACATTACATCCAAAAGTTCATAACATATGCAGACTGGTAGTGGAAAACAGGCCAATTTTATAAACGGCCCCATGAGTGAGAAAAAATTTCCTATGTGGCCCCTCACGCGAAACGTTTAAACATCCTTGGTTTATAGTCTAATCTGAGCACTAAATTTGATTTTAGACTGCACGTTTATACATTTCATAGTTCTTATCTTGACTCCAAAAGATTCATCATAAATGGAATTTACCGAAAATTTCCCACACAAGGGTTGAATATCGTAAAACACGAACAAAATTGGTATCATTATCAGGTTTGGCTTAAATATGCGAGGTTTTTTTACTTTAATTTTGCCTACGGATGAAATGAAGCAACAAGTGATAAAATTTAAAATGACATATTTGTCCATTTTCTAGATTAATTTTAAAACTTCCTTAAAGCATTTGACAGATGAAACGTTAATGCTTCTGGCTGGCAACGTTGCTAACCACGCTTTCTTGCAAACGTGATTGTATTATGGGAGTCTAAATGATCATACAAACGTGGGGAATATCTTTTAGTGAAACAAATATATTTATAGAAGAAAACATTGTTTCGCCTTAGTGCCAAAACTTCTCCTTTATCGACATCTTTACGTTATAATGTTTGTTGTCGTTGATCGGTTTCCTCATATATCAAATAGATAATACATACTTATCTTCGCCCGTAACGAGAAATTCTAAACTAAAATACTTCTTTCATCTACATGCCATGATAAGGACAAACACATAAATAGACAAAACAAAACACAAATATCTACTACCATGTGTCCAATAATCGTTGCGTATCCGAATTTCCATTGGTCTGGCAATACGTTGGCATATTTAAGTCAGGGTGCTATAACGAAAGGGGTGTTAATTTAAACCTATCTGAGCATGAAAAACAACGTTACTTTGGGTCTGACACTTAGACAGTTTTCACTTTATAGCATGCACAAACTGATGCAACTGATCTTAATTTTTAATTTTCTGGGAACGTTTCATTAACAACCGAAAAGACTAGTAATAAGTGGCTGCTCTGACAATTAATCGCTAATCTAAGACGTTGATATCTCTGCTTTAACGATTCGTACATTGGACTGCGGGGCAGGGAACATAGCTAGCTCGGCTATAACAACGTTTAGGTACATGCAAACCGTTACAATGATTCATCTATAACTGTTGGTTTCGAACGGGATGTCCGGTTTCATCCACCAGAACGATTGATCTTAGCCAACTAAATTAAGTTTCCTCTGTCAGAAACTTGCTTGTACAGCGAACGGTGATTTCCTGCTAAAAAGCAAAGCCTAACGTAGTCGTAATGGTCATTTTATGACCTGATTATTGTTTCTCAACCAAACGCGAAGACTACGTTCTCACGTTCTCGGATATTGTACTGCTCTTAACAACTAGTTCTGATGTTGGAAAGACATAGCGGATTAACGCTCGACATTTTCCACCATCTTTGTTATCGTGAACTCCCATCTCGGAGGTGTTGTGGGTTATCGACACGAGAACGAAGTTCTTCACTGCACCCGAGCAGGTTTCTTGGCATTGGGGCGATAAGAACCAGAAAGAACATCGTGCTCGGGTCAAGAACCCTGTTCTCGTGTCTCTCCAAAGGACCTCAAGTATCACAACACTGGCAGGCGACTGACAGCCATTCCAACGGCTTTCAAGTGAAATGGCCTGTTTCGATCTGCACCGATGACTAACTCTCGATACGTATTCCTTCAAATTTATACAAGTGGAATATTTAGTACTAAGAATAAAATCCCATCCAGCTGTTACTGATATCTGTTACATCTATTTAATTTATAATCTTGTTTATATTTAAGAAATTGGTGTCTATGACATTTATATTTTTAATTCTATAAATAAGCGGCCGGCTGAGACTATAGTAAAGTACATGCACACCACGTTGTAGGAATCTCATTCATAAACCATGGCCGATCGCAAAGGGCAAGTCAATAACCAATTAGGTCAAATACGCCACGCATTATATTGAATGGAGGTCATGTAAACATCATGTCAACATAGGAGAGCATTTGCCCTGTAGAACTATCATGCACGCCCTTTATGCTGACTGGTTCAATAGTTTGAGAAGGTAATAACATGACTGCTTGAGTTATTTCAAAATAATACGATTTAACTGTTCGAGAATCTTTAAGCGAATCAGATTTTGCTGATTTGGTGCGCATATTAAGGCTATATAATGAGAATGCACACATTAAATATTCTATTCATCAATTTATACTGGTTCTGTAAGAGTCGCTGAGAAGGAATAGCAATTTATATATAATATTTGATCCTTGGATTTAGCAGAGTGGAAAATCTTTAATTTAATCAGTCAGTACGTATTGGATTATGGGAATTTATCCAAGATCTTGAATATTTAAATAATTATATCGAATTATGTGAACCTTTCAAGGACTTCAGTGAGATTTTACGTTTATGGGATTACCTTGAAGTAAAAACATTTGGATTTAGAACTGTGATTGTTCAGTGACGCTAGCACGGTAGCACATAAACACATTAAAACTTTCATTCGGAAAACCTTTGGACAATTTCCAGATTACTGAGAAATTGATAGTACAATTTAGGATAACATACTAGGAATTCATACACTGTAAGTTATTTTTAATTCTTTCAATTTTTTATTTCATATTTTATTTAAATAAATTTACACTTTGGAAAACTTAAATGCTTGTATGGTTTTACCTGGCATTTTTACTTAAGCTTAAGCCCCTGAAAGAAACACAGTTCATTTATATCACTGAACATAAAAAAGATAACGATATTATAATGTGTACTTTTAAATCCAAGCAATGAGACAGCTATAACAAAAACAACGGACAAAGTCAATCCAACACTGAGCAAATAGATTTCGGTGAAGACGTCAAGACGTAGAGTCTCAAAATTTGTTTTGCAAAATACTTTTTTTTTCCGCAATACATCTCCGTTCGCATCAATATTTGGCTGTTACTATGCACCAGTCTATAATGGTATTGTCCAAAATGCACAGGAGACGATCGCTGGATGTAGAGTATTTTATGACCCGTGACGCACGACGTGATATTCGTCAGTGTGGTATAAGGCGAACAACACTAATGTCGAAATTTTCGAATTCCAAGTTGGTTGGCTGAGTAAATAAGCTATACGGAGAAAGATTCAGACTGATTTATAAAGACAACTACCTAGGAATGCCTAGGCCATGAATTTTGTGTTGTTTTCTCGCAAAGCATAACCGTCCGATTTAATATTTGGCTGTTTTCAAAAACAGTAATAAGCTAAAAGTCTGGGCAGCTTGCACCAGTCTATAAAGAGGATCCCCAAAATGCGTAGAAGACGCTTGTTAAAATGGATATTCTGAATTTTGTGACCTGCGACGCAGGACCTGGTAATAGCCAACGTGGTATAAGGCAAATAACACGAATGTCGGAATTTTTTAATTTGCTCGTTGGTAACCTGAGAAAATAAACGACATGGAGAGAGATTAAGAATGATTTTTAACTACAGCTGTCAAGGAATGCCAAGACCAAAAGGATTTTATATTAGACTTCTTTAGCGAAAGTAAATTTATTAGAAAACTGCCATCAAAAGATGATGGACCAGAGAAATTCATTCTGTCTTTAAACCCTCGCTCATAAATATTTAAAGACACGGGAAACTTGGGTACAGATCAACGTGTAAGCCGTTAAGAAAGTTGAAGACTTGGTATTTTGATAAACATATGACCCGTTGAGAAAATATCAAACTTGGTAAATAGATCAACATGTGAGCCGTTGTGTAAACTTCAAACTTGGCAAATAAACCAACATGTCAGCCGTTGAGAAAATTTTAAACTTGGTAAACAAACATGTCAGCCATTGAAATAAATTTCAAACTTGGTAAATAGACGAATATGTGAGCCGTTGAGAATACATAAAACTACATATATATGAATCCACAATGTTAGACATGGAGAAAACTTGAAAGCATGATACATGGACTAGCATGCGAGGCATCGAGAAAAACAACCTGTATATAGCCTAGAGCAAGAATCTCAAACACGCGATACACCGGCCGCATGCAGCCGCCAAGCCGTATCCTGTGGCCCGCAAAATGACTGGCGTCACAAGGTGTCATGAGAAATAACAAAGGTGGTGCGGCCCTTGGGCCATCGAAAATGCCCTCATGCGGCCCTCAGGGTGCTTCGAATTTGAGACCCCTGGCCTAGAGTGAAACAATGAGAATAGTTAAACACTGCAATAAAGATTTAACATGAGATGCAATGAAAAAGCTTGGTATATAGACAAACATTTGAGCTGATGAGAAATATATCAGAATGATGTGAGCCTTTTTGAAGTCAGCTTAAATAATTCATCGTTGTTGAAACTAGTAGATTCAATGTATAAAATTTTCATTGAGACCATAATTCATATTGGGTCCTGATCTTTTATATTTCTCTCTCTCTCTCTCTCTCTCTCTCTCTCTCTCTCTCTCTCTCTCAGTCTGCCTTCAGGCCCTGCTATATCGCAAATGTTCCTTGATTTCTATTTCTTCTCAAAGGTGCCACGATATCAAGCCATACAATATATTGGAAGTTTTCACGTTAATAGATACAGTATGTTCACATTACCAGCACTTTTCTGTGATAAGATGGTATCTATTTCAGTGTTTCAAAGACTGGAGTGATGTGGGAATAATTCGTTCCAATCAACAACATCATAAAACATGCCTCATCAGGTTATAAGCCCCACGTCATATGATTATTTACCGTATGTATGTATGTATGTATGTATGTATGTATGTATGTATGTATGTATGTATGTACGTGTGTGGGTGGATTGCTAGGTAGGTAGGTGGGTGGATGGATGGACACATGCTTGACATTAGATGGATAAATAAATCTAAGTAGTTAAGAAGGTAGGATGTTGAGCGGGTAGGTAAGTTATTAGGTCCATCCATCCGTTCACATATAGCGACGTACGTGAGATAAGAAGGCATATATGTAGATGAGTTGTTAGGGGGAAATATATGCTTGGACAAAATCATTTAGTTTGATGTAGAAGTATGCCTATCTAACTACCTAACTACTCAGCCATTCATTTATGCTTTCCTTCATCCATGAATTAATCCCTCCATCATCCATATCAGGCTATCCCAGCAACCATACATTACTCTATCCATCAGCCTACCTAAGCAGTTTTTGCGCAGCGTATTGACTCAAAGGAGAGCAGTTCTCACTCTTTGTTTCGCTCACAATTTAACCCTCGATTTTTGTTTTATTTAACCTGTTAATTCGACACCAGATTTCTCCTGTTCTTATCTTAGCAGCTTGGTGGTAGACACAGCACTATTAAATTGTGATATTAATTCAATTTGTTTCGAAGATCACCATTCACACTTGTGTTACGTTTAAACTTCACCACCTGTTGCTACCCATTCGTGTCTAATACATTTGGCAAGAAAGAAACCTTCCAAAGGTCGCCACGGTAAATTGCTTATAATAGTTTAAACCGCGGAAATGGTGTGATACCGCAATAAAATTGAACTATTCCAGGTGGTCACATTACGTAAAAGAACTTTGTATTTGGATTAGAGGTAAATTATTTCATTGAGAAACGGATGTTGCTGTCATGTGGTAAATGCATTGCGAACCACAGGAGGGAAATTTGAGTGAAAGCGCTCAACTCATAAGACAGATTTAAACATTTATTCATTTAAAGCTCCCATACCTTAAAAAGAAAAGGAAGGAATGATTGGGGAAAGAAAGATAGTAAGATTAAAAAGAGAGAAACAAACGCAACACAATGCGAATGGATAAAGTAAAGACCGATGAAGAGAAGCATAAAAAGTATAGTTTACTTTAAAAGAAGAGAAAGATAAACTGGGAAAAGAAAATATGATTAGAAAGAGAAGGAAAGAAACAAATAAAGGGTGGAAGAATGAACGAATGAATGGATGGATAAATGAATTAATAAATTAAAAAGGACGGGATAACCAGTCGACTGAAGACAAAAGAAGGAAAGATAAAGTTTAGAATAATATAATGAAATAAAAATAATATAATCAAATACACAATGGATTGAACTGAGCGTCTGACAGACCTACTAACATGCAGATAGGTGAATAGATTGCTTAATTGCTTAATGTTTGAACTAATATGCACGGACACGTGGAAACGTGTTTCATGTCAAACAATCAATATCGACGTCAAACTGAGAAGCAATTTTAGGTCCATCTTTACGTCTGCTCATTACTAGGTGAAATTAGCAAGTGTGACATCAAAGCGTTTTTAATATGGCGAAAACTTTGACCTTCAGATTTCCGGTGTTTACTTTGCTACTATTACAAAATAGGGAATATTCATCTGATGCCCTCACTAGCATATGTATCGGTTCGAATCCTATCATCGGGTCAGCACAGACCGGTTACCATAGTATGTCCCTGGGCAAGACACTTTTATCCAATTCCAAAGCACTAAACTTTCAATTTGTGCCGCTGTGCAGCAGAACACAAAAGCAAACCAGACCGATTCGAATATTTCATGCAAAACTATTACCGACTGAACGAAATGAATTTTCCCAAGGATTTTGGCAACGTTACTGTCTTTTTCTAGGTAAACTAGTGCAATAAATTTAAAGAGTTATATTTTTAAACTGCATTAACGCAAAGGAAACATTTTTCAAATGCTTACTATAGTTAAGAGATGATAGGTGTAGACTAGAACCAGATACAGAAAGGCCAAGCACGTTGCATTGGAATGGCAAAGATTTTATAATGTTGCCGAAAGTCACGTTTGGAGCAGGATTATGTTTCCGTATAGGCCAAAATGATTTTTCTTTCGTGTACCGGTGGTTTTAGGTAATAATATAAGATGATTGTATCTATCAACTTGCATCTCACGCGAATGCATGCGTATCGCAATAATCGCCATTGGCACAATGTTTATAGTTGGCACCATCTCATCAAAAGGGTGTACTCAGTGTAAAAGCAGAGAAAATTTGGCGGCATGGGGAGTTGGTAAAATTATTTCTACAGGTATTAAATAAAGGGAAAATTTATCGTTAGTCCGACTGAAGGTGACGTATCAACATAAACACAAATATACCTAAAGTCTTGCCGTTGAAATAGTCTCCAGCTGGCATCCAAATCTTGAATCGAAGGGCAGAGTAAAATGAACGCGACATCTCCCCACAGATGGAAATAGACAGGCAACAGAAGTAATCTTCAAAAGTCATTTAACTGCCTTTCGTGAGAGCGAAAAAGACAAAAAGTACATGAGATTGAATAAGTACAGGTCGAACGAGGCGATGATGGACAATTCTCTCTCTCTCTCTCTCTCTCATATATATATATATATATATATATATATATATATATATATATATATATATATATATATATATATATATATATATTATTGGTACAAAACGTATGCCATTTCATGGCCCGAACTTTCACACTCAAACATACTGTAGCTTGGCCAATTTTGAATCACCGGAAATGCCAGTCGTACGAATACATTTGTTGCAGCCCCGGTTTCGGATAGATATAATGTATTACCATGTGCCAATGTAGGTCCATCTGCAAAGGCTTGATTACCAGAAGGATTATTTAATTATCACGTGCATTAAGAACAGCGGATTGTTTACACATTCTTTAAGTGAACAGGGCAAAACACTGGGCTCAAAATGCGAGGAAGGAACAAATGAATGTAAGGTCACGAGTTACATAATTGTGCTTGTATCGCCATCTATGCTGAAGAAAGTGTTGATATTTGGAAACCTCGTGTGAAATACTTTCTAGTTAACTCTCTTTTCTGTAAAACTAATGTCAAATGATGCGATGCAATAAAAGCTCAGTATTGATGTTTTGCTCCACAAGCAATTAAAAGAGGAGAGTTTTAATTAGGATGAGGTCGCCTAATATTAGCTGCATCGCAGGTGACTGTAAGAAAAGGTTCATAACTAGGAAAACGGGCAAAACACTTAGAGCTACCTAAGGGTCAAGGACAATTTGAATGCTGATCTCTCCTTGATTCGCACGAAGATGGCGTAATTCATTTTAGGCAAATATTGATTGAACATGATTTTTATTTTACATAAGGTTTGTTTTATATCTTTAAAAGCACTTAATTCCTTAACTTTTACTACTAAATACTGTATGGCAGAAGTCCGAGATTATATTGGTTTTTTTTAAAAATTTGTTTTCCTAAAGTGAAACAATCTTCCTACCAGGCACGTAGCCATTGTTTAGTTTTCTCCTCATATTTGATGCCATGGATGAGTCAATCTCTTCCACTATGTTCAACAAAAGTTATGGTCTTTCAGTTTAAATGTTTGGTTTTTTTTGGGGGGGGGGGAGGGGGGTCATCAGAGTGATGAATTATTAAAGATAAATATTTAAATAATATTTTAAGAATATCAATTCAGCACATGATATGGCGTCAAAATATGGTAATATGGATATATCATGAAAGATAAGGACTGAGGTCTCACCTGAGCCCAAGTGAGAGCTAAACCCCTTAAAACAGGCTATACATTAAATTCTTTGATTAAGCCGAACGGTCAGTATAACAATAATCAATGCCTTCCTTGCATATCTGTAATAAGGATATGCATGGTTATCAATGGCTACATAAAAATGCAAAACGAAAACACAGAACAACGAAAGCATTGAACTAAGGTTATTGCAGAATTGTCTTCCAAAAAGAAACAGACGTATATTCTAATAAGTAATCAGTAGTGACACCCGTTAAGCCCCTAAGACTACAAACTACGGAATCATAAAAATACAAGAAGACAGCATGCGAACGCGCAAGCCATATCTCCGTTTTCGCGTAAGTTCAAAACGAGAGGGGATACAATTATTGACAACATAAAATGATACACTCTGACTGCATGGATAATTAAACAAAAATCTATACGTGTTGTTTTAGCAGACAGCTATTAGTGCTTAGATGCTCCTTGGACGTGTGTTGTTTGGATGATCTCCCCACCCACCTCTCTCTCTCTCTCTCTCTCTCTCTCTCTCTCCTTTTTCTCTCTTCTTCCTCTTAATTTTATTATACGATAATGGTGTCTTATTTAACAGAATTTTTATATGACTCTATTCGTATGCCATATACGTATGACATGAACATGATTTTTTTGGTTGTTTTGGGGTTTTTTTCTTTCAATAAAGTGTTGTTCTGCTCTGGTCTTAAACAATAAAACGTTTATAAAGTAGGTACAGATGTCAACTTTCCGAATTTACATGATATCATGCAAACATTACATGATATCGTGAAAGCATAGAGGAGACCACTCCGGTGGTCTAAATGGCTTGAGCGTCTGTTTCGCATGCGGGCGGTTGAAGGTTTGAACCACGGCCGAGTTATACCAAAGTCTTGTAACAATGGTACTTTCAGCTGCCTCGCTTGGCTCTCAGCATTAAGAGGTTAGTATTAGGACTGGTCGGCCTGGTGTCAGGATAATGTAACTGGGTGGGACATCATTCTACATGTCTGCCGAATGATGCCCCAGTGCGAGACATCATTATAAACTGCAACACTGAGGTAACGAAGCGATATGGCTAGAATTAATAAAGCTACAACTACACACACACACATACACACACACACACGCGTACATATACAACTCACAGACGGATAACACTTTCTACGGTGCTCTTGCTATGGAGGAAATTAATGACAAATCATTGGCACAGTCTAAGTGATTCAGACAGACATCATTTTTGTTTTTGGTTTTGTTTTTTAAAATCCAAACTAGGCCGCTGGCAATAATTGATGAACCTGTGATAGTTTGTAATTATTTTTGTGATATACCATATGTGCTGCTTTTCGC
>JAECUM010026966.1:0-42891 GCA_016617855.1 Megalonaias nervosa | reverse complement strand
GTTGCTCACCCCTATACGAATAGCAGAGAACAATGCAGGGAGCATAGGAAGCAGGGAACCAGACTAGGAAATAATCTACATATACTTTAGTCTGGTTTACGACAGAAACTATTAAACACTATAAGCATAGCTAAAAATTCAGACATCAGTAGCCAGCCTATTTTTTAAATTTTTTTGTTTCCTTTTAGAACGGTTTGAGTGGTTCTTCTTACGGGGATTAAATAAAGGTCGGTGGAGTTTATCCTCGTTTTTGCAATGCGATCGTTCATAGCAGTGTCGAAATGCATATTTTGCCAAGACATCGTAGTCGCTGGTAGCGTTCAGCAGGTGGTTGCTTATAACAGAGCGTTTATATAATAAAATCGATTCGTGCATTATGATTGTGGTCGGAAATGACAGGTGGTCGCTCATAGCAGAGGTCGCTCATGACAGTTTTTACTGTAATAATAATAATGTGGACTTAGTACAGCACCTAATCTTTAGAAGCTGTAAGTGCTTTACAATATTAGATAACACACAAAAATTTATACAATGACAAGATTACAAAAACAAATACCATGAAATGCCAAACAAAAACATGCTGTCAATAAATAAGGCAGTAAACATTATCAAGTCTTTAAGTGTATTCTTTTAGTCATAGTAGGTGAGTTTTAAGAGCACTCTTGAAGAAGATCACAGTGTTTTTGTATCTAAAATCAATGGGTAAATCATTTCACATAGTTTGACCCTGTCTGTATGACTTCATTTTAACAGTGGGAACAATGAGAAACAACAAGTATTGGAGAAAGAGTGCAAGTTTCGAGATGGGGTGTACAGATGGGGGAAGTCAGATGACTAGTGAACAAGTTTTGTATGTGATTCTGGATCAAATGGGTAGGCAGTGAAGGTTACAGAGCAGGGTGAGGTGTGCTCAGTTTTTGTACTCGAAGGATGATCAGAACAGCCGTGTTTTGAATTTTTTTTTTTATGTTTCTCTAGTGGATACTAAGATGAACCAGATCGAAGTGAATTATATAGTCCAGTCTTGAAAGTACCAAGGAACACATAAGTATTTTAGTGGCCATCAACTGAAAGAAAATCATGATTGGAGCTGATGCATCTCACCTCCATATATGCAGCCTTGCATATGTTCATTACATGTTGGTGTAATGAGAGAGTAATGTCAGGATTGACAACTAGATTTTATACTATGTGAATTTAATGTTGGTATTGCTGATATTTATTATTTGAGGTAAAGAATGTGAATGAGAAAGCTTGATTGGTGATCATGATGGCTTCAGTTTTATCAGGATTTTTTTCCCCATAATAATGTACCTGAACTCAGTGCAAAAATTACTGTAAGAAAAATGTAAATAAATATTTTGTACAATAATGCACATGTACAGTGTCAAGTTCAGTAAGCAATGTGGTATAAATTGCTATTTTCTATTGATCAGGCATATAATATATACCAATCCGTAGGAGGGTACTTAACAATATTTAATAGGGATGTAATACAGACCAGTCCATAAGAGGGTACTTAACTGCATATTATGGGGATGTAATACAGACCAGTCCATAAGAGGGTACTTAACTGCATATTATGGGAATGTAATACGGACAGTCTTTAAGAAGGTACTTAACTACATATTATGGGGATGTAATACAGACCAGTCCATAAGAGGGTACTTAACTGCATATTATGGGGATGTAATACGGACAGTCTTTAAGAAGGTACTTAACTACATATTATGGGGATGTAATACAGACCAGTCCATAAGAGGGTACTTAACTGCATATTATGGGGATGTATACAGACCAGTCCATAAGAAGGTACTTAACTACATATTATGGGGATGTAATACAGACCAGTCCATAAGAGGGTACTTAACTGCATATTATGGGGATGTAATACGGACAGTCTTTAAGAAGGTACTTAACTACATATTATGGGGATGTAATACAGACCAGTCCATAAGAGGGTACTTAACTGCATATTATGGGAATGTAATGCATACAATCTGTAAGAAGGTACTTAACTACATATTATGGGGATGTAATACAAGCTGTTAATGAGAACTTAACTACATCTTATGGGGATGTAATACAGACCAGTCTGTAAGAGTGTACTTAAATACATAAAGTGGGGATGTAATACAGACCAGTCCATAAGAGGGTACTTAACTACCTATTATGGGGATGTAATACAGACTAGTCCATAAGAGGGTACTTAACTGCATATTATGGGGATGTATACAGACCAGTCCATAAGAGAGTACTTAACTACGCATTATGGGGATGTAATATAGACATACATATTATGGGTATGTAATACAGACCAGTCCATAAGAGGGTACTTTACATATACCAATAATAGGGAGTTATACTTGGGAGAAGTATTTGCAAAATATTGTTTTAGGTTTTGTACTTTTCCTTTTTTATTGATTCAAGGATTTTGATGAAAATAGTGGCTATCTAATGTTGAATATAGCCACCACATCTGCAACTATGAAAATCTTGTTATCAGCCAAGAATATCAGATATGCTTTCAACTCTAAGCATTTAAAAGGAAGAAACAGTCCTCGTTTTGGATTTCTGAAAATTCTTTTCAGACAACAGAACATCAATCACTGCAGGGGACTTTTGTTTTTGTAGTTCTAAGGGGTCAGTAATGTACCTCTTCCTATGGAATTTATTTTACAAGTGGTACTGAACTGTCAAATTTAGCAGTGTATTCCTAAAGGAAAATGTGTTTCCAGTTACCTTACAAAAATTCCAGATGTCTGAATTGCTGCTGTACTATCCATTGACAAGATTGTAGATGGTCATTTTTCATCATTTCATTATTTGGTAGAATTATGGGCCTTGGTCATCTTATGAACTCGTTCTTAAAGTTAATGTTGTCATGAAACGTCATGAGACAGATTACACTCATCGTCTATTACAGTGTAAAGATAGTATTGGTTTTTGCTACTTTTGTATTAGTATTTTTGGTATTGGTTGTTTGCTATTTTCTGTCTTGAGTTTTTTTTTATGTCAGTTGCTTATTGATAGTTCATATCATTGCATGAGTTTGCTATGTCAGTTTTTTCATTGCCAGCTTGACTGTTTTATATTAATTTTTATCATCACTGAAAGACACTTTTTACTAGCACATGCTTTATGCTTGTCCATCCACCCGGTCCTGTCAAAGCCATTTCATTTTCTGCTCAGTAACATTTTGAAGTACTGCATTAACACTTGACATTTAAGTAGACCCAGGTAAAATTAAATTTTCCAAATTTTCTGATCAAAAAACCTCTTTAAGCTATGGTCCATTTGACTCTGAACGTTGCTTTTGAATGCATCTTATTCGTAGGAGGATCTCTTGTTGTTTTAGTATGTAGCAGAAAAAAGTATTTGGTTATTAAGATGAGTGGTAATTTAATTGTTAGTTTAAAGTTAAAATAGAAAAGAAAAGCTTGTACTTTGTTTATTTACTGGTTTATGATATTTACAAAAGGTATAGAAATTATATTTACACATACCATTTCTATTCTAGATGGAAGACCAACTCCAGCAACAACTGTATGTTGCGAAGATTCCAACCTTTCATTTAAGGTAGATAGCAGCACATACAAATTACATTCAGTAAATGTTCATATTGAAATAAATTCTGTCATAATCATAAGTGTGTGTGTGTGTATTTGGATTTTTAATGTAGCTTTAAAAAATTTCAGTCATATTGCTATGATGTCTGCAGTGGGGCAGTTTATAGTAATGTCTAGCACTGGGGCATCATGCCGCAGACATGTAGTATGATGTCCTACACAGTCACATTATCCTGACACCAGGCCGACCAGTCCTAACACTAACCACTTAATGTTGAGCGCCTAGCGAGGCAGCTGTTAGTATGATTTTATAAGTCTTTGGTATGACTCTAATCATAAGTAAGTTATTGTGTTACCAAATAGTTTTAAATACAGTGTTACCAAATAGTTTGAAGTTACAGTGTTACCAAATAGTTTTAAGTTAAAGTGTTACCAAATAGTTTTAAGTTACAGTGCTACCAAATAGTTTTAAGTTACAGTGTTACCAAATAGGTTTTAAGTACAGTGTTACCAAATAGTTTTAAGTTAGTGTTACCAAATAGTTTTAAGTACAGTGTTACCAAATAGTTTTAAGTTAGTGTTACCAAATAGTTTTAAGTACAGTGATAGTTTTAAGTACAGTGTTAGCAAATAGTTTTAAGTACAGTGTTACCAAATAGTTTTAAGTACAGTGTTACCAAATAGAATTTTAAGTACAGTGTTATCAAATAGTTTAAAGTACAGTGTTACCGAATGGTTTTTAGTAGAGTGTTACTTAATAGTTTTAAGTACAGTGTTACCAAATAGTTTTAAGCACAGTGTTACCAAATAGTTTTGTCTGTGTTGGCATTACTTTATATTGAGAGTGTCCCATTTTGAGATTATACATTGACTGATCATATTGGTGCTAAGACAAGAACAGTACTCAGTCACATGATGTGTTCTTGCTAAGTTCTGTACAGAAGCATTAAAGAATCACATGTAAGGATGAATTTGTTGATATTCATGTCTGCCATGAACATTAAGCATAGAGTTAATCTCATCATGTTGAAGCTGAGTACACAATAGAAAAAAAGCATAAACAGAATTGAGTATCCAAGCGAAAACAGATCACAGAAAAAAATTCATAACATTAATGTTGCAGCAGCTCATTCATGTGGAAAATTAATAACATGATGGTTTGAACACAGGACATGATTCATTGTTTACAGTGAAAAATGAATAGCACAAATTAGTTGAATCCATGACATGATCCATTGTTTACAGTGAAAAATAAACAGCACCAATACATTGAATCCAGGACATGGTTTGCAGTGAAAAATGAATAGCACTAGTAGATTGAATCCTGGACATGATCTATTGTTTACAATGAAAAATGAATAGCACCAATAGATCGAATCCAGCATATGGTCCATTGTTTACAGTGAAGTTTCTTTCACCCTCATATTTTGACAAAATGGCTGGTACATGATTGACACAGGAAGAATTCTTTTTCTTTTTTAAGAGAAGGGAACTAAATATGGCAAACTTTGAGGACTATTGCTTGAAAGGAAATAATACTAATGATCCAAAAACATAAGCCTAGAATATTAATTTGTCCTTGAAATGTATTTTCATTTCCATATTTAGATACACTGAAGCAGCATTTTGTTACAAGTTTGCATAACTCAGCAACTTTTTTTAAATGCAGTATTCTTGAACTATCAACAGAGTATTCAATAAACAGTGAAAGATTGTATATGTGGAATATAGTGAAGCAGATGGGTAAATGAGCACTGGCACAGAGAAAGTAATTTTTAATATCCATAATACAATACCTAAGTTGCTATTGCAAAGCTAGTAATTTTCTGGGAGGAAATACCTGACTGAATATGGATGAACCGAGAGCTTCCAGAACACTGGATCAGTCCTGGGAGAACCACACATCTTTGGCATGTGTGAAGGTCCGCTTCATAATATTTTTCAGTCACCAAGTTGTAATGTTCAACATCAATTGTAACCTATTGGTTTTTGGCTAATTTGTAGTAGTCCTTTGATGTTTTTAAGCCTAGTTGACTTACTTGCTTCTGTCCAGAAAAATTAGCATTGCTTCCTTTTTAACATTTGATCATAGTGAAACACCCATACAAGGTGTCCTGTTGCTGAATAATAATATTAGTGTAAACTTAATCCATGCGTTACCTATTTAGAAATTTGTTGTGTTTTGAATCTTGTTTTGGCTTCTTTATTTCAGGAACAATGTCTAAGCAAGATGTTTGTAAGTGTGGCCGCAAGAAATATCCCTCAGCCTCCTCCCCACTTGTTTATTCTGTATGCACTGGGGGAAAGATGGCTGTCCTTTCTGTAGCCTTTGGTCTGACATGATATGGGAGTTATGGAGAGTCAGTGAACCTGCTAAGTGTGGAAGAAGGTATCCTCATCTTCTTCAGAATTTTCAAGGCTCTCTCTCTGAGTCCCTCTGGTCGTGGAGAAAGATTATCCAAATATCCTTGGAGTTTCCTAGGATTAGTAAGCAACCTCCCAAGGGAAGAGATAAATAGAGGAGCAGTACCATCCCAATTCTATGAGGGAAGAGAGTTATGCCGTCCAGGGACGGTGGAGCAGCACCCAATCTTTACCACTAGGATAAAGAGCGAATTGCACCTTCTCTTTGGAGAGGAGCAGAACTCTCTCATATCTGAAAGTGCATAGAGCAAGTCATGCCACCTATCCCATCTCCCACCGTGGGAGGGGAACAGCATCCTCTACTGATCCACTGCTCAGTATGGACTGATTGTGAGTCATGAATTGTTTTCCTTGATCTGACAGTGGCATAAGATGCTGTCTGGCATGCAGGACTGTTGTTGAAAATTTCCAAAGTATTGCCATGCTGGATAGTTAGGACTATTGAACTGTTCCTTTGTGACAGGTGCTTTGGAGTGCACATCAGAGAGAGCTGCAGCTCATGGTGGCATCAGACTAATGGACTCCCACAAGGGTCTGTTCTTTCTCTATCATTGACTTACCTGTAACACGGTCATGCAAGTTCATGTATGCAGATGACATTGCACTAGGGACCCAAAATCACTCATTTACTGAGCTTGAGGAGGTACTGAACAAGGACCTGGAGGATATGACAGACTTCTTCAAGAAATGGCGTCTGCAGCCAAGTACAACAAATACAGTCTCCAGTGCCCTTCACCTTAATAATGCAAATGCGCACCGTGAGCTTTGCATCCTCCTCAGTTGGCAGCAAATAAAACATGACCTGATACCTACGTACCATGGTGTGACTCTGGACAGATCACTGACATTCTACAACCACCTGAAGAAAACTGCAGCAAAACTTAGCACTCAAAACAACCTACTCCACAAACTGGCTGGCCTAACCTGGGGCGCTAGTGCACAGACACTCAAGACATCAGCACTGGTCCTCTGTTATTCAGCAGCCGAGTATTTTACTTTGGTCTGGGTTTGATCATCCCACTTGAAGTTAATTGATCTCCAGCTCAACACAACAATATGCATAATCTCTGGAACACTATGTCCTACTCCTTTACCATGGCTACTGGTACTCAGCAACATTCCTTCTCCACATCAGTGTCACCAGGAAACAACCACAAAAGTGTTGGCTAGGTCTGTGCCAGTGAGAAACTTCCACTGCACATGGACATCACCTCACATCCAGCAGTCCTCTTGAATTCGAGATGCCCAATCTGGTTAGCTTCATTACTGGAGGATATGACAGCTATTTTGGCATGGAGTATTGAGTGGTCTTCAACAGATGTTCTAGACCACTCCCTTTGAGCCATCTGTCTGCCTTCCTAGTTTCAACCTTCCACATCATCTGTGGATCAAGTTGAACCATTTTTGGACAGAATAGGATTGTTGTGCAGTCAACCTTACCCGTTGCTGTGGAACTCTACAGACCATGTCACACATTGTGAACTACTGTCCACTGACAAAGTTCCCCAGTGGACCGCAGGCTTTGCACCTTGCTGATACTGATGCTGTTAAATTGGTTGAGCACGCACTGCACATGACAGTGTGTGTATATATATATATATATATATATATATATATATATATATATATATATATATACGTCACCATGCCCCACATACACCGTAAGGATGGAGCAGCACCCATGTTGGTTACATGACCTAGTCCCCTGAGAAAGGGAATGCCCAGATCAATGTCTTCCAGATCTGGGGATGGATTTTCCTTCAGATCTGAGTCATATGTGGAGTCCTTTCCAAGGTACCGAGTATAAGACACTGGACATGGGTGTCTTTGAAGCCAATATGGTATTGAAACTGGGATCAGGCATCCCCCTTCCAGACTACAATTTCTTCTCAAGGGGTCTGGGCATTGGCTTACAGACACCAGGTTAAGGCAGGGGATCGGATTGACACCCCACCCCTTTTGCAATTATTCCTCTAAATCCCTATGGGATGTGGTGCCTTCCTCTGTAGCAAAGTAATGTGCCCTTTCCCTACATGTAGCCATGAACTTCTGGACCAGGGCTGCTTAGTTGTGTGGCTGTAGACCTACATTATCTTACAAGGTCGGGTCTAAAAAGAGGGATGTGGATAGACCTTCTTCCCTAAAATGCTCTAGGCAGGCAGAGAATAGCCTTAAACCATCAATGGAGGCCAGAGCTTTTTAATAGTCTTTTAACTATGTGGGGGGAATTACCAGGTCAGGTTTCTCCTCCCACTAAGTCTCCCTCATGGCAGAGAGACACTGGGTCATGTAGTCCTGCCTCCCAGGCTAGAGAGTGCAGAATGAAGATGTGTTTTCTGTTATTGTTGATGCCAATGAGTTTGACATAGAGCAGGCTGATATGGTACACCTCCAATCGGGATCCCTACCCTTTCTTAACCTCCAGTTAAGGAGGCAGAGGAGGAGGAATCCTCAACATTCGATAAAGCGGTGATTGCAATTTACCGCTCTTGTCTAATGATCCCAGCTCTGTGCTCTGCCATATAGCCTAGCCTCCACACCCAGAGCTTTTACCAAAATCATGAGAGAAATTGCAGCCCATTTAAGGTCATTAGGTGTCCTAATCCTAGACTATTTTGAGGATTGGTTGATCCACAATGGCAGTCTAGAGTCCCGCAGACTAGACCTGCCTCACTGTTAGTCCATAGTGACCAGGCCTGGTCTTCTACCAACTTAGAGGAATCAGAGCTCAATCCATCTAAAGATTTTGTGTATGTGGGGAAGAATTTTCTCTCAGACAGAGGGTTAGTCCATGACCTTCTGGACGGAACAGACAAGATCCTGTCTTGTTGGAGATGCTGAGAGTAAAGACCAAGCTATCAGCTTTTCTTTTATCTCATTTTGCTGGGGAACATGAATCATCATCATTTAGGCGGCCACAGCAGACATACTTCCCCATGGCCGGTTTCACATGGTTTGCTGCAGTTTCTGCTTTTAATGGCTTGGCAACCAAACAGGCATCCCTTGGATGCACCGATTTCTCTGGTTTGGGAATCCCACCACCATCTAAATTGTTTTCCTTGTGTTTGGTTTTTATTCACCAGTTTTGTGATCATCAGACCACACACCAAACTGAAAAATTCAGCTAAGCAACAGCAACAGGTATGGCATTACTGATATTGAAATGTAGGGAGTGTTTGGAAGGGGGGGGGGGTAAAACTAATGTTAATGATGTATTTACCAGTGGCTATTGCCTGGGTCCCTCCTCCCTCCCTGCTCCAATGTCCCACTTTAGGTTGCTCCACAAAATAATAAAGAGGGCCTTCATGCATCCCCGAGATGTGTGTGGTTTTCTACAAGGGCTGATCCAGTGTTCACAAAGTCTCGGGTTTACCCTAATTGGAGGATGGAATTTTCATCATTCATTTGGGCATTTTCCTCTCAGAAAAGTACTAGCTATGCAGTAGCAACAGGCAAGTATTACATCATGGTTGTTTTTTAGCATCATAATGATAGAACATGTTTGATTATGTGTCGGATCATTTCCAGGTAAGATGATTTTACAATTATTTCATTTCTTGAAATTAACATGTCAATTCCAGTGGATATTTATGGTGTACAAAACATTTAGAAAATGCAAGAAATTGATTGGTTACCATTCACGCTTACGATAAACTCAGATCAATGTGTGTTAGTGCATAAAGTAAATATTGATATGCTTTAGGCGTCTAAGACACCCAGACAAATATAGGAATATTTTAGAAATTTTTTACTTCTTTTCAGAACTGTATTTAATTAGAGGCATATACAACTTAGTGCCATAAATGAAGGCTCAAAAGTTGTGATGTAATATAATCTAGGTAAACTGATTTCACTGTAAACACTTATCACTGCAGACATTGCAAAATATTAATCCAGCTTTCCATCATGTAGTAGAATATTTTTAGAATATTCTGCATCCACTTTGGTGATGAAGCAAGTAACATAGTACATTCATTGGAGGAAATGACCAGTGGTCAGAAAATGCCACTGTTTGTTTGTCGCTGTCTTAATTCAGCAATCGGATATAGCCCAGAGATTGAATACGATTGAATATGCCTTTTTCTACAGCTGGTCTTGTGAACAAGTGATTTCAGAAAAAGGGAAAACACACAGGAGGGATCAAACAGAAAAAACCCTCAAAATGCATGTTTTCAGGATTTAATTTGGTGACTAAGACAAACAGAAAGAAAACTTTGACCAATATTAATGGGCTGGGTGGGTATTGAATCCATGATCCTTGAATTTAAAGTCTGATGCTTGTCCAACTGAGCTACTTAAGCTCCCTGTATTGGAATCAAGTGACATTTAGTGATGAAATGTAAGACTGATATTACCAGTAAAAATAACATGATTTTCAAATGGAGGCAAGTCTGGTGAAGAAGGGACCTCATAATAATTGTCACCTGTCCCTATACCCAAGTTTTGTTTGGTTTTTGATGATTTGGGGATGTGTAGCATTTCATGATATCAGAACAGTTTCATTGAATGCCTAAAGGTATATATAAATGCTTTACAGCCATATCTGGACTATAGTTGCTTGCCATTTCCCAACAGACAAATACATATTCCAGGATGACATTGTATCGGTTCATAGAGCCTGCATATTTCAATAGCACAAACATGAAAATCAACTTAAATGTATTTGTTGACTGGCAGAGAGCCCAGATATAAAGATTCTCAAACATGTCTGGCATAGACTTGGATGTGAACTGTAAAATTTGAAAATCTCAAGTTGAAACACAGCCTGGAACAAGGGAATTAGACCTTTTCTGGCTTGAACTATATTGAGAATCTGTATAACTCAGTCATGTAATGTGTGAGAAATTGTTAAAATCAAAGATGAAATTACAAAGTATAAGGGTAAGTAGAGAGTACTTACAGTTATTGAACTGAAAGAGTACACTCCCGATACACTATTAGAGTATGCATAAAAATGTCATCAAGCCTTCATATATGGCACTAAGCAATACTTTAAAATTGTTTCCTTTAAGTAAGAAAATTGTCAGTTTTTTCTTCAGTCCTATTACATATCAGCATATTTTTAATTTCAAACACACAACTTCATCATTCACTGCTTTTATATAAGTTGTAAAATTAATTCTTTCACTAGGGATCATGCCAACTCATAATTGGTGACGTTTTCTTCAGTTGATTTAATGATGTTGCAGAGCCTAATTTCACAGACTAGAAGAGCTTAAGGGATAAGTCTGTTTTCTGTCAGCTCGAGTTTGTTATTGCTACTTCTCATAAACTACTTGGACTCTGGAGGATTTTCATAAAACTTGACACAAACATTCTTCCCTTGGTCTAGTTGATCCTAAATGAAAATGTTGCCACTTGAAAATTATGTCATTGCTTTTCCTCCTGAATGGATGGTCATATGGTGTCAAATTGGGTCCTAAATGAAAATAGTGCCAATCTGATGTCAAATATGGCTGCAAAAGTGGCCATCTTGAAAATCTGTTTATTGCTACTTCTACCGAATGGACAGTTATATCATTATGGGGTTTTCGCTAAAGGACGTCTTATGATGTCTAGTTGGACCTAACAATGGTATTAATCTGATGTCCCGTATAGCCACCACAGCAGTCATCTTGAAAATCTTGTTATATCACTCTTGAATGGAAAGTCATACTGACCAGAAGACTTATCATGTCCAGGTGGTCCTAAATTAAAATGGTTCTGATTTGATTCCAGTACGACCACCAAGGCAGCCATCTTGTAAATCTTGTTATTGCTACTTGTCCTACATTGTTGGTTATATCGGCCTGGAGGTTTCTTTATAAGACTTTTCATGATGTCCAGTTGGTCCTACATGAAAGTGGTGCCATCCTGATGTCCAATATGGCCACCACAGTGGTCATCATAAAAATCTTGTGTGTGCTTCTTCTGAAAGAAATGTAATATTACCATGGGGTTTTCACCAGATGACTTCTTATGATGTCTATTTGGTCTTAAATGAAATTGGTTACACATTGATGTCCAGTATGACTGTCAAAGTGGCCATCTTGAAAATTTTGTTATTGATCCTCCTGAATGAAATGTAATATTGTTATTCACCAGAATAGTGAATATCTTACGATGTATAGTTGGTCCAAAATGAAAACGGTGTCAATCTGATGTCCAATATGGCCATAACATTGGCCATCTTGAAAATAATATTACTACTCCTCCTGAATGTATGGTCATATTAGCATATGATTTTTTGCTAAACAACTTCACATGATGTCTAGTTGGTCCTGATGGTGCCATTCAGACATTCAGTATGCATGCCACAGTGGTCATCCTAGAAATCTTGTTGTCAATGACGTGGTCATACAGCATGGGGTTTCCCTGAAAAACTTCTTCTGATGAATAGTTGATTGTAAATGAAAATGGTACCAATCTGACTTTGACTGTGACCGACACAAAGGCCATCTTGAAAATCCTGTTGTCACCTCTCATCCTGGATGGTTGGTCATATTGACAGTGCGCTTTTGCCAGAGATATATTATGATGTCTAGGTGGTACTAAATATAATGGTGCCAATTTGATTTCAAAATTATGGCTACTATAGTATCAGTCTTAAAAATCTTGTTATCATTGCCCTTCAAAATGGTAAGTCATATCAACATTAGATTTCCATCAGAGGAGTCTTGTGATGCCTCGTTGGTCCTTAATAAAAAATGGTGCCAAGTTGAAATCCAGTATGTCCACCACATCAGCTAATTTAAAAATCTTCTTGTTGCTGAAGAATTGGTTTTACACTCTGCAGTTGAAGGGAAGTATTGGTCTTATCTTGAATTCCAGGAAATTCTTTTCAGCCAGTACAGCATCAGTCCATTAAAGGGTCTGTTCATGAGTATGTTTCTACTTCCAGGAAGAGAAGATGTGGGATGAGAAGACTAATGCAGATTGTGAAACATTTGCTGTGACAATGCAAACTGTACCTGTACAGAATGAACCCCTGGACCTTAGCAGCAAAAGGATAAGGTTAAGAAAAGCACAAGCTTCCACCGAGTCTTTAATTCACAGAAGTAAAACATCTAATGAGTGGTACCTTAATAAGCATTCCAGCCTTACATCAAGCACCAATACAGATTCCAGGGCTGTTCAGACCTGCATTACTCCAGGTCCTTACAAACTGAGTTTTCAATATGAATCATTGTCCAGACCTATTCCTTATCCTAAACCTGTACCTTTGGTTGCCTGTTTTCGTGATTTGGGACTGGTCCCAGGATATTTTGTTCCAGGACAACCTTTAAAAGTCACTCATGTTGAACATGGTATGAAAATAAGATTGAGGAATCTAAGAAAATGGAAAGAACAAAATCAACAATTTCCACAGTCCACTTTTACAAAGACAGGCAGTTGTGTAGATTCTGATAAAAGCCAACCTCTCTTACTGCCAGTACCTGACAGCTCTCAACCCCAGCCACAGTCATCTCTATCCAGTGGCTGTCAGCCCATCACTTCATTGAATCCTCATCTTGCAACTCATCATATTGGGCACCCTATCATAGCTTTTCTAGGCACTAACCTGCCTTTCATAACATCAGGCTGTAATAGCGACAGTTTGTTCACACCATCAACTTCTGCAGATGGTCATTCATATTCCCCACTGACTTCTGATAAAGACCAGCCAAATATAAATAATATGGGAACCAAATTTTCAAAGCATACTGGAGCAATAAGTACACATAGTAATCAAGAAAAATCATCATTTGTCAATGCAGAAGAGGAAAGTCATATGGATACAGGGAGCACCATATGTCTTCCAAATATACCAGACATATTTGGCAATGTGAAAGACTGGGAGCAGCCAAATTCTAAAAATGAGAAATTAATGAAACTTTTACAGAAGAAGATAACTCACAGATCAAAAACACCTGACTGAAATGAATTTGTGACTTCTGAATACTTTTTCAAAACTTGATAATAAATATACCCATTGTCACAATCATACTCATCTGTTGACTCCTGACTTCTGACATGGTCAGCACTTTTTAAAGCTATTAACCTGACTCCTGACATGGTCAGCACTATTTAAAGTTATTAACCTGACTTCTGACATGGTCAGCACTTTTTAAAGCTATTAACCTGACTTCTAACATGGTCAGCACTATTTAAAGTTATTAACCTGGCTTCTGACATGGTCAGCACTTTTTAAAGCTATTAACCTGACTTCTGACATGGTCAGCACTTTTTAAAGCTATTAACCTGACTTCTGACATGGTCAGTACTTTTTAAAACTATTAACCTGACTTCTGACATTGTCAGTACTATTTAAAGCTGTTAACCCGAGTTCTCACTTCGTCAGCACTAGCTATGCTAGTGGAATATTGATTAAATTTCCTTTTATGCTAGCAGAAATCTTTTCCCCATAACATTAGAAATACCAAGAATGTTTGGAGTAACAGAAGTTTGAACAAAAAAAGCTCTGGTCACAAATCATATCCAGGAGACATGCATATTATTATGAACTGGTAGTTCAGAGTCAGGATCTATTTTAAAACTACATTATGAATGACAATTCTCCCCCCCCCCCCACCCGTTTGAAAAAAAGGGGATTTTTCTAATTATAGGACATATTTAATGAAGAATCAAGACCGCTCCGGTGGCCTAGTGGTTAGAGCATCCACCTCAGACGTGGGAGGTCGCGGGTTCAAACCCCCGGTCAAGTCATACCAAAGACTTATAAAAATGGTACTAACAGCTGCCTCACTAGGTGCTCAGCATTAAGAGGTTAGTGTTAGAACTGGTTGGTCTGGTGTCAGGATAATGTGACTGGGTGGGACATCATGCTACATGTCCGAGGCATGATGCCCCAATGCTAGACATCACTATAAGCTACCACACTGCAGATATTGTAGCATTATCACTGAAAAATTGTTAAAGCTACATTAAAAATCCAAATCACACACACACACACACACACACACACACACACATGCAAAGAAACAAAGGTAGGGACTGCACATTTGGTTGATTTTCAGCATGATTTTTCTGAAATTATTCTGAATTCTGCAATAACACATCTTAGAATAGACCCAGATGAGGTGAATGACATTTGAAAATACAAGGTTCTTTTTCTATCACCAACTGCATCCATGGTAGTGATTTATTAACTTCAGAAAAATGTTGTAAAAGTAAATCCTGTTCATATTTACCAAAGTAAATATATCCTGTCTTGATCCACAAATGCTGTAAGTCAAAATTAAAACTGATTTCCATTTCTATCACTTGCCTGTTAGAACTTGAAGGAAAGCATCCAGTTTTGGGATTTATATAATTTTTGATCCTGGGCAAGTGGACTGTTTGGGGATTTTTCCAGTCCTGTACTATGCAGTGTTGGTGTGTACCAGCTGCATGGGTTTTATTGTTTGCTTACCAATCTGTAAGGACAGGTTTGTTCAAGATATAGGTCTGCATAATGCATGTTGTGTGTGTTATCTTTTTGCCATAAACATTTGTTCTGTTTTCAAATTTTGCAAAAATTGATGAACCAGTTTTTACTAAATTTGACTGAAAAGCATACAGGCATCAGGACCTTTCAGATGCCTGAAATTTAATATGGCAGAGTGAAGCTGCTTAACAAATTTGAGACAGCAAAACACAAGTGTTAATTTCAACGGCATCAGCAAAGGTAGTGTTGTCAACTCAACTGATGTGTTGTCTTTTTAATCCCCTTGGCAACAAAATTGGAGTGACATCTGTATTTTCAGTCATTTGTTTGTTATGCCCACAATAAGCTGGACCACAGCTCACCTAGACTCATGAAAACTGGTATTTGATGAATCCAAGAAGTGCAACTAGCTATACAAAATCTACTTCTTTATGCTCGAGAGATTTTAGTTGTATCTTAAGCTTTTCATTTTTGTTGCACCCTGTATTAAATCATATTTCACCTTCACTTATGAAAGTCAGTGTGAGGCTGCATCACAATGGTAGTAACCCAGCTGTATCAAAACTAGGTCAATGTAGCCTAATGTTTGCATTATTGAGTGATTTGTATCTTTACACATTCATTTTGTTGTGCCTTTGATGTTTTGAACCCAGTTTAAGTTTCATGTAGAAACAAATTGGCCACACCAAAATTAGGTCACTGTGACCAGATTTGTACATACGAGTGACTTGTGTATCTTCACCAGCTTTTTTCACACTAAAATTAGATCACTGTGAGCAAATTTGCACAATTGAGTGATGTGTATTTCCCCTATTCATTGTTTATACCCAAAAGATTTTAAACCCTTTTTCACCTGCACTTGTGAAAAATGGTATGTGAATACATCTTGGGAAAAGTAACTTGACCATAGCAAATAAAGGTCATTATTACTCAATTTCAGGCTTGAGTGACTTTTGTATTTTTAGCTTTCAGTTTGTTATGCACCTCAATACTCTGGACCCTGTTTCATCAACACTCATGAAAATTGGTATGTGGTTACATCTTGGAAAGAGTAAGGCCAAGCCAGAACTAGGTCAGTGTGGTACAGTTTTTAGTTCTACTGGTCAGAGACCAGAAAAGTTCATGGGATATCCATGTTGTGCATCATTTGTCCATTCATTAGCACAAGTAGCAACAGGGAGGGCGAATCTTACAACTTTTTTAGGAGGGTTATTTTTTTAAAAATAAAGCTTCCTACAAAAATGAAAATACAGATGTCAATAACATCAAACGAAGCCTCTAACCGACCCGAAACTTCTCTAATTGGGTTATCTTATTTTGTTACTTTATTTTTGACGTTTGTGTTTTTGTTTTTTATGGCGTGTTCGTTTACCCATCGAACACTCAATTTTTGTCCTCGTCCTCCCTGCTGCTGTGTGGGTGTGGCTTAATTAAATCATTATTATGTCAATAATGGAATCTCACATTGCTAAACTAGCTTGACAGCGACTAGAGGCAATTAAGAAATATCTCTCCATCTGTGATTCTGTCGGGCAACAACTACAAGCTCATCAGGAGTCTCAGGTGGAATTTATTTAAACCAATTATCGAACCAACAAAGAAAATGTGTTACAGCAACTGAGGCAACACAAGAAGTTCTTGAAACATTGCCTGACCGTCTTCAAGCAGCTCAACCACCATCCAGGCAACCTCCTCAACCACAGCCTGAAGATCAACCACAACCTCCTCCAAAAGTTAGAACTAGCATCATAGATAAATTCATGCCTGAAGGTATTGGCGCTATCAGGGATTGAACCCATTACTTAATATTGCCGCATTTGGATATTATAATAGAGATAATTATGTAACACCTGAACATGTTAAAATTATGAGACCTGCCGATTGGATTAAGGATGTATATCGCATTGCCGTTGGGATTTCGCAAATCAGATCTGCGAAAGATATTAATGATTTTGAAATTTTTAACCAGGCAGTAAATGAGTATATTGAACAAATAAAACAAACAAAAAAACAAAAAGAAGAGGGAATGAAGTCTAAACTTAAAGAGGTTGAACGATCAAGGAAACAAAAAGAAAAAGAAGATTTGGAATATGATGAAATTAGACAAAGGAGTGAATCATGTTCACCAAGTAAGAAAGAAACATCTGGAAGTGGTCTGAACGATTGGGTCACTCAAGGAAGTGGTCTTGTTACTCCATGTCCCAATAATGTCCTTGCCAACATGGACAGACTAGAAATTCTTATTGGTGGTTAACGAGTTGGCAATAATTCCCCAGAAATCATTAATGAAGCAGCTGCTATTTGTTAGAGATTATTTACAGGCGGTATCATGGATGTTAATGTTTATCGGTCACTCATCGATGAAATCGCCGATGATTACCACAGTGATTAAGGGCATACAATTAGATCAGTGAAAAGAAAATAAGATGATCATACATAGTGCTCACAGTGGACCGATCATGGTCGGGTGATAAATTTGCAATTACCTATATACAAAGTGTTCTACGGAGATGGACTCATGTTGTTCAGGGTCTATTTAGAAGGATAGCCCCAAAAGCAATACCGATTGTAAAGCAGCTGGGGATGAAAGCTCTTGACATTCATGATAAAGGTATTGGTGTTGTTGGTGATGTTACTGGTAAAGCATTCTCAGCAATCGACCACTCCGGTGGCCTAGTGGTTACAGCATCCGCCTCTGATGCAGAGGTTGTGGGTTCAATCCCCAGCCGAGTCATACCAAAGACTTACAAAAAATGGTACTAACAGTTGCCTCGCTTGGCACTCAGCATTAAGAGGTTAGTGTTAGGACTGGTCGGACTGGTGTCAGGATAATGTGACTGGGTGGGACATCATGCTACATGTCTGTGGTATGATTCCCCAGTGCTAGACATCACTATCAACTGCCACACTGCAGACATTATAGTGATATGACTGAAAAATTGTTAAAGCTACATTAAAAATCCAAATCACACAAATCACACATTCTCAGCAATCAAGGATAGACTACCATGATTAATATGATGAAAACCTCAGCCAGTAAAACCTCAGCCAGTAAAATTACCCAGCACCAAAGTTATGCCTGCAAATGTTAGTAAAATAATAAATCAAGCTGCAAATCAAAAATTGGCAGAATTGGCTATGCTTACAAATGTTAGTAAAATAATAAATTAAGCTGCAAATCAAAAATTAGCAGAGTTGGCTGGTGTACCACTATCAGAAAAGGAAACAAATATAACTGCTAGTCTGATAGCAAGAAGTGGTCTTCATGTTAGACGATAGCGAGTATAATAAAGATTTTCAGATGTGTATCTGATCGTGCATTCAGCATGGACGCACCAGTTCTCAAGGATGAATAGGTGCATGATTATCAGTATTATTCCTATGACGCACGTGTACCTGATGACCAAGGAAGAATCGAATTACAAGGTCAGGATACAAGCAGATATTTCTTACTTGCTGAAGCATTCATTGAAGTAGAAGGTGAAATTTTAAAAATAGATAATACCGAATATGGAGCTGATGTTAGGGTTGGTTTTGTTAATAATGGCATTATGGTGTTGTTCGACAGTGCCATATATATGATTGACGGAAGAAAAATTGAATCGATTCAGAAAGATATCGACGTTGCCACGATGATACTTGGCCTTGCAAAATACAGCGATAATTATTCAAGATCAGCTGGTCCATCAGTGATGTTTATGAAGAATACTTCTGACCACCCTGACAACAGACTGCATCTTTTGGTACAATTAACATGCAATAGTTCAGCAGATCCACAACCAGCTGGAATGATACCCTGACCCGGCACTGCATTTTCGACGGTACAGAGCACCAACCCAGAATTCAACTTAGGATTCTCAGCATGTTGATCAATGCTGAAAGGTGGAAGAAGAACATTTTCATGTGCAATTCCACTATCACATATTTTTGGATTTTGCAGAAATGTCAGAAAAGTTATTTTTGGAGCCAAGCATACAGTTGAACTTATAAGAAAAGGTAATGACGATGATGCAATCTGGGGACCTGCTGGTGATGCCGGTAAAATAATACTAACAAAACTTTCATGTGGATGCCAGTAATGACTCCATCGATCATTGAAGAACAACGGTTGCTCTCTTTCATGAATCAAGGTGGTAAATCAACATTATCATGGTTGATGGTGGATAGTTTTCAAAGTACCATTAATGGTTTATTCACATGGCAGATAACAACACAGCAAGGTGTCTCTGTACCGCGATATATATTTGTTGCTTTCCAAGATGTTACACGAGTAAACTTGCAAGAACATAGTATAATGATATTTGACAAACTTGGAGTTTCAGAGGATTCACTGAGAAGAAATGGACATAAAGAACCATCCGAAGATATATTATTGAATTTTGAAAATAATCATGTAGCACGTGCATATCATCATTTGATGACATTCATGGGACGTGATCAGAATGTTGATTCTGGTCTAATAATATCACAACTAGATTTTACAACGCTGTATCCGATTTATTCCTTTTCTCTGGAACACTTGGATTTAGTTAAACAATCTGTCATTGATATTCACTTTTGAGCTCGTGTGACAAGAGGAGCTATTGCCGAGTACAGAACAATCGCTGTTATACTCTCAGACAAAACAATATTGCTTGAAGTTGTTGGTGGACGAATGAGAGTCATTGATGCCCCAGTCGAAAACATGTAATTAAATAGCTCATGATATTATAATGTCATACAATCATGTTAGCATTACTCTGACTCCTGGTCAGATTAAAAAGCTACAATCAATATCAAAAAAGAATTTGGGAATAAAAATGTTACTGAAATGAGGACAGCATGCAGGTGGTCCATATAAGCTATCACTGACTGAACGTCAACTCTGGCACTTCAGTGACGTCAAAAAATCAGTGACTGGTGTCAGACTTGATCTTTCTGCGGGTGCCATCAAAGATGCAGTCAAGACTAGTGGTATATTTCCACTTCTCGCAGCTATACCAGCGTTGATAGTCGCTGCAGCCCCAGCTGTTGCAAAAGCAGCTGCACTTGGTGCTGTTGGAACTGCCACTGGGATGGCATTAAAAAAAGCAACAGGTCACAGACTAAAAACTTCCCAAAAAAAAGGGAAAGGTCTAAGACTGCCAGAAACTCCTCGTTCATTGTACGGTCAGTCCACGGGAAAATGTCTAAGACCGCCTGGGACACATCGTTGATACTTTCTATATCCAACTTTGATTTACTTGATGCTGCTGCACGATTAAACATCAAAAACTTCAGAGGTGTTTTTATGTGTGATCAATTACCAAAACAACCAAATCGTGTTGAGACCAGCATCATCAATCTCGATGGAAGTTCTGGTCCAGGTACTCACTGGGTTGCATACACGATGGATCCGTGTGGAATTATTTATTTTGATTCGTATGGGTTGGCACCACCAAAGAAATTTTTAAAATATGTCAGCAGAGTGCAAAGCACTCCGCTTCAAAACACTCCCATATGGTATTCAACATTACCAACACAGACAATAACTGATCCACCAATATGTGGGCGTGAAGTAATTGCTGTTCTTGACGCTGTGTCATCATCAGCAACACCACCTCATAAAGTTGTGCATGAGTATTGACAATATAGCCATCCACCTTCGTTTTAAACGGGTCTTAGTGAATATACAGTGGTAGATATTTTCGGAAGATCTTCTCGGAGTCTCAAACCTCAAGGTGAATTATCCAAATACACAACACTTGATCATATCAAAGACAAGATAGCTAATCTTTTGCGTCTCATAGATGTGGACCAAAATGATGTTGTTGTTTTTCAGGATCAGCAAGGATGATTAAATATTAGTACTATCCCGTTGACAGATATTAGTCTGCGAGTTCCAGATGCAACCGAAAATAACTAGCAGTGTTTACTAAGAATGGTAAAATTTAAAATCTGAGGAAACAGTCTTAACACCCATGGCAGAAATTGCTGGACATATCAGAAGAATTGGAGATATTATGTATGGCAATCTCAACGTGAGCAGAAATACAATTATCACTGTGAGAGAACCAAAATCAGATGATGATGTGGCAACAAAAAGATACGTAGACAGCAACAATGCCACGATCAGAACCGAGATCGATGATCGTTTGTTATCCACCAGTGATACAATGGCTGGTTCTCTGAACATGTCCAGTAATAAAATTACTTGTCTTAGAGAACCAGAATCAAACGATGATGCTGCAACAAAAAAATATGTTGATGATAGCAACATTCCGATGATGAACTCGTTAATGACAATCAGTGATGGACTGGCCATATTTAGATTTGACTATACTACTCACATACAAGCATTTACAAATTTTCGCAGAAACACAAGTAGAGCCATTAATGAATTTTTTGGAAGTCCAGCAGTTATCGACATTAAACTCTCAGATGTAAAAAAGATTACAGACAGTGTAGTATATACAGTAGCGTCTGGATCAGCATTATAGTCACCAACCAGTGATTCCATCAGACATCGTGCTGAGGTTACTGGCATATACAGGTTCTCAATACTCAGCACTACAACATTTACAATACTCGCCTCAGTTTCATGGCATTCTTGACTCAGTGCTACATCTGTTATGTTAGCAGTAGTGGATCAAGGCGATGAGGTAATATTTTTGGTGACACCCAAAGGAAGGAGCCCTGGCTTGATTTACTATTGGTGTCTTGAATTAGTCACTATCTACCACCTGCTTATATTATATAATGAACCAATCGATTGATTTTGTTGCAGTGCAACATTACAGAACAAGTGTGTTTGTTGCAGACCCAACTGAAAAATATCATTGATGAGTATACAGTAAAACTAAAAAAATACCGCAGACGTATCATTGTTACTGACATAAATGTATACTCTGCATCTGCCGTTGTTGCTGGAACAGCAACTATAATCGGCTCATTATCAGCATCATACATAATAGCGCCAGTAATAGGAATTTGTGTTGCAATTGTAGCCAGTGTTGCTGGTATTCTTAATATCATCGCAAAAAAAAATATCTACATGTGTGGCTGATCAGTTACACAAATATACAATGTTGCTACCAGCGGCAACACATGCACATGCCAAATTATCATTGCTGATATCATCAGGGCTCAATGATGGAATAATATCAGATCAGGAATTTGCAGAAATGATTAAGGTTTACCATGAAGTAACTGGAAATCAAACCACCTTGACAGAGTCATCTTAATTTAAATCAGGAAGTAAATAATAATAATATCGTCAACAATGACTACGTCACAAGAATTACTAGAAAAAAGTGTTGCTAATACAACACTGCCAACAACCACGATGATATCTGCAAGCTCAACCAATCTTAAATTCGATGTTAACTTTCCAACGGCAATCCCAGCCAAAGAAATAGCATTAACGCAATTGTGAGTATATTACAGCTGGCCAAATATTAGATCAAAGTCATTTGGTGGGTTGCCCGCAAATAACTCCTTAGTGTTTTCTTATAGAAATAAATCCAATGGAACTCCCGATTGGCAAGTTGTTGGTATTCCTATGGGTAGTTATCAAATAGAACAGATCAATAGTGAAATGAATTCCAATGTAGGATTAAATCTATCACAGGAAAAGAATCCAAAATCACTATTATGGTTCATGAACCAACATTATCAGCTGCGATAGAAATGTCAACACCCGACTACGCCGTAGATATATATCAGTCATTGATCAGAACCATATTAGGATGGTCAGAAGTTCCACCGGCATATGAAGGTCCACCAGAACCTAAACTAGTTGATTTCACCACAGATAAAAGAATATTTTACAACAATGCACTTCCAGAATATCAAAAAACTCATCCATGGAAGACCACGGAAACACATGATATACCTGGCGAGAAACACTATTTTATTGCATCTGATGGTACAAAACTTTATAAAATATGGAGAACATTATATATTTATGACAATAATGAAAATCCGATCATCGATGGAGAATTTATTAAATCATTTTCCGATGTCATTAAATCCAAACATAAACAAACAAGCAACAGACTACAAAATTTATTTTCCAGTGTCGCACAATATTACAACGATGATACAAAACAACAGATCATCACAACGATACAACATCTAAACCAGGTTGCATCCGATCTCAAGTATATCAATAAACTTATCATTGAAACAGTGATTGCCAATGGTGATGAAAAGCTTGGTAGCAGAGTTATTGATAGCAGAGCTTTCCACGTAACAACCTTAAACAATTATTTCTCGGACATTATAAAATAACCAAAGCAGAATTACCAAGATTTAACGATGATGAACAGAAAAAATCAGTTAATGATATCATCAATGAATATTTCCCAAGATCGTAGATGCGTGGAGAAAAATATCCCCTCCAGCGATTATTCTCAGTTATAACAATGATCCATATAGTGGAGGTCATCATATATCACCAGGAGTTGTTGCGATCACATCAATGATTGCAGTCAGTTTGGTGTGTGATGCAGTTGATGGAAGTTATCAAGTAGATTTAGCAAGATCCAGACAAGCACAGCAAGGATATATCCTATATTCATTTAACCCCGAAGTACCTCCTGGATTTTTAATTGTGTCAATACCTGTTAATCTGGTTTATCTGCGATGTCATAATCCACTGTTGTCACGGATACATTTTAGACTTATGACCAAACTGGACATTACTTGATTTAAGGAATGAAGTTTTGGCAATAAGTTTGTATGTGTGTTTGTAGCTACTTTTTGTTGGAATAAAAAAAAATAAATCTGAATCTGAATCAGAATTAAAAAAAATAAATATTTTAATCAGAATCTGAATCAGAATAAAAAAATATTATAATCTGAATCTGTGTCAGAATAAATATTATAATCTGAATCTGTGTCAGAATAAAAATAAATATTATCGATAAAATTTTTGGTTGAGAGACACAGCAGCAGAGAGGGCGACAACAAAAATTGAGTGTCCGACGGGTAAACGAACATGCCATAAAAAATGAAAACACAAATGTCAAAAATAAACTAACAAAATAAGATAACCCAATTAGAGAAGTTTCGGGTCGGTTAGAGGCTTCGGTTTGACGTTATTGACATCTGTGCTTTAATTTTTGTAGGAAGCTTTATTTTTCAAAAATAACCCTTCTAAAAAAGTTGTAGGATTCACCCTCCCTGCTGCTCAAGTTTGTCATTGCTGCTTCTAAACTATAACTTTGCACACACATTCATCCCATGGTATAGCTGGTCCTAAACGAAAGTGGTGCTGCTTGGGTATCCAGTATGAAAATCCTGTTTTCATCGTTTCTCCTTATTGGATGGTCACATCATTATGGATTTTTCACTAAAAGACTTCATATGATGCCTTGTTAGCCCCAAGAAAAATGGTGCCAATCTGACAGCCATTATGGCCACCATAGCAGCCATCTTGAAAATCTTGCTATCATTACTCCTGAACAGAAAGTTACATCCACCGGGGATTTTCACTGAAAGATTTCTTGAAGATGAAGTTGAAAAAAAACAAAATGTTTTTATAAGCTCTTTATTGTGATGTCATTGTTATATTGTGAAGCCTGCCATGTGCTACTGTGTAACACCATCAGAGTTGCGCTTCATTACTGCAAGTAAAGAATTACTAACTTTTTTTCTCATACATATTCGGTAAAATCTTTCCACTCTGCACAAAAGTCATTGTAATGGAAAGACCAAAGCAAATAAAATCTAAATTGGATGCGACACAGTTATCAAAGTGTACAGTTTTCTCCAGATGGCATTTTACCACCAAATTTACATCATTGTGGCAGTGGTGTTATCCTAACCAAGGGAAGTGCCAATCTGATATTTGACACAACCTCCATGGCAGCCATCTTGAAAATCTTGTTAACACTAGTTCTGAGTGGAATGTTACATTAGCATGGAGGTTTCACCAGAAGACATCTTATGATATCTAATTGGTCCTAAATAAAAATGGTACCAATCTCTTGTCCTGATTGAAAAGCCAGATCACCATGGAGTTTTCATCATTTCACTGGAAGACCTCTTGTGATGTATGTTTGAACCCAAATGAAAGACTTGCTACTCTGACCTCCAATATGGCTGTCAGAGTGGCTATCTTGAAAATGTTATCACAAATTCTGGATGGATGGCCCTATCAACACCAAAAGACTTCTTGTGTTATCTGATTGGGCTGCAGGGCTGTCAGAGTGGCTATCATGAAAATGTTATCACTGATTCTGGATGGATAGTCCTATCAACACCAAAAGACTTCTTGTGTTATCTGATTGGACTTCAGGGCTGTCAGAGTGGCTATCATGAAAATGTTATCACTGATTCTGAATGAATGGTCCTATCAACACCAAAAGACTTCTTGTGTTATCTGATTGGGCTTCAGGGCTGTCAGAGTGGCTATCATGAAAATGTTATCACTAATTCTAGACGGATGGTCCTGTCAACACCAAAAGACTTCTTGTGTTATCTGATTGGACTTCAGGGCTGTCAGAGTGGCTATCATGAAAATGTTATCACTGATTCTGGATGGATGGTCCTATCAACACCAAAAGACTTCTTGTGTTATCTGATTGGGCTTCAGTGAAATTGTGCCAGTCTTACATCCAGTATGGCCACACTGATGGCTTCATTGAAAATTAGTGCTGCTTCTCTTGAGTTTTCAGACTTCTTGTGATGTTTAGTTGGTCCTAAAAGAAAATGGTTTTGGTCTGATATCCAGTATTGCCACCATGAGAGTCATGTTGAAAATCTTGTTATTAATGTGTGATCATATTCATATGGGTTTTCATAAAAAGGTTTTGAATGATGTTGGTCAAAAATAAAAATGGTGTAAGTCATGCATCCAATGCGACCTCAGTAATGGACATCTTGAAGATCTTGTTACTGATGCTTTTCCTGAACGATTGGTCATATGAACATAAGAGTTTTCACCATAAAACATATTACATCTAGTTAGTCTAATACGAAAATGTTGCCAATCTTGCATATAATATGTCTGCCACTATGGTTATCTTGAAAATGTTATAAGTCAGTGGTTTGAGGACTTGTGGTCGAGTGGGTTAAGTCAGTGGTTTGGGGACTTGTGGTCGAGTGGGTTAAGTCAGTGGTTTGGGGACTTGTGGTCGAGTGGGTTAAGTCAGTGGCTTGGGGACTTGTGGTCGAGTGGGTTAAGTCAGTGGCTTGGGGACTTGTGGTCGAGTGGGTTAAGTCAGTGGTTTGGGGACTTGTGGTCGAGTGGGTTAAGTCAGTGGTTTGGGGACTTGTGGTCGAGTGGGTTAAGTCAGTGGTTTGGGGACTTGTGGTTGAGTGGGTTAAGTCAGTGGTTTAGGGACTTGTGGTCGAGTGGGTTAAGTCAGTGGTTTGGGGACTTGTGGTCGAGTGGGTTAAGTCAGTGGTTTGGGGACTTGTGGTCGAGTGGGTTAAGTCAGTGGTTTGGGGACTTGTGGTCGAGTGGGTTAAGTCAGTGGTTTGGGGACTTGTGGTCGAGTGGGTTAAGGCACTCGCCTTTACAGATCACTCACACATCTCACCTCTGTCCATGTGAGTTTGAGTGTTGGTTTGACCAACATTGGCATGTGAGAAAGGTTTTTCCCATGGCCTTTCAGGTTCTTCCTCCATTGCCTAATGGCCGCCATGTATAGCCTATCTTGTGCTGAAAATGGCATTATCATAAGTTCTGTACTAATATTTAGACCATTGTATATATTTGAGTACATATCATACTGGAGATTGCTGTACATAAGTAAAGTGTAACCTTTAAATCAATATATATTGGTGTACATGTGATACTGGAGACTGCTATACATATGTAAAGTGTAACTTTTAAATCAATTATGTGTACATATACTGGATTTACTGGATATATGTAAAGTGTACCTTTTAAATCAATATATATTTGTGTATATATCATACTGGAGATTGCTGTACATATGTAAAGTGTAACTTTTAAATCAATATTTTGCAGCTGTCATCTTTTATTGTTGCTTTGCCTTTACATCTTTGTTGTTTTTACTTTTTGAAAATATTGTATTTATCCTGATTTTATTATTGTCTCATCATGACGAGATGCAGGGATCACTTTTAGGTGGGTTGCTACATTTTCATCAACAGTTTCTTTGTTTTCTGTTGTAGGTTTTTTAAAATGAGGTATGATAAGATTTATTTAATGTTGGCATGATTTAAAACAATTCAACATAAGCTCTAATGAACTTTTTACCAACATTACATAAAACAAACGAGGCATATAACAAGCATGATTAGCAAGACATACAAACACACCATAATACATAAATACAATTGGACAAAACACACAACACATAACTTGAGACATAAGTAAAGCATTTTTAAGGTCAGCGAGTAAAAGTCAATTTTGTATCCAGATAAAATTAAAAAAACACATTTAGGATTTAAAATTTCAAAAATTTAAATTTATTGGTCAGAAGTGAAATTTAAAATAAATGCAGAAGCACCAAAATTAGGACTAAAAAGCATGCAGTGATGCAGGTTACGCATTACTTAACAACAAAGGAACACACAGTAGGGCAGTTGATTAGTAGATGAGACATGGACAGATTCAGGAAGGATATGGACAGATTCAGGAAGGATACATTAATGCATAGATGAAGGTAATATGATGTGGTCCACAGAACATGTTATTTTTAAACCTATAAGTATTTCTGATTTGTAACACATACTTCATTATGTGCTTGTCCCAAGTGCATAGACATTAATATAGCCCTTCCTCTTAGCACTGTCATCCATGTTGTGCACTGTTTGTACATTGAATCCAATATGATTCCCCCAACCACCTAAATATTTTCAGTTAAAAGTATCTTTTGAAAGCCCTGAAAAAATATTTAAGTGTCAGATTTCTCTTAACCGAGAGCTGTATGAAAAACCTACAGTAAGCAGCCTTTAAAATGTACAGCACTTCAACTTTTTTTGTTGGGGGGTGGGTGTTCTTGGGTGGGGGGTTGTATGACACACTTTTAGACTAGTGCATGTTACCTTTGTTTCTAGTAGATTATATTGTATAAAACAACATAAAATAGTACTAAACCAATTTTTGTATTTTTGCTTTTACTTTTATATCCTTGTAATAAAGAAAAAAGGTAATTTTTGTCACATCTTTCATACAATACCATATACATTGTGTTGCGAAATATCAACTGACTCTTTTTACATGATTAAAAGGTTTTTAGAGCTCATACCATGTGTATCAAATGAATCCCTGATACAAAAATCCTACTACTACTACTACTAATAATGACTTCATTTAAAATGGTGATACAAGTAGTTGGAGAACTATATATATATATATATATATCGATTAAGCCTGTGTGTATAAATATATTCTTTTCTTTCCTCTCCCAGCACATGGACACTCACCCATACATATGACATATGAACCTGCATAGTCCACAGTCGATAATACACATGTAGTATGCAATTAAAACCAAACGGAAAATCAACAGGTGCCTTTCTTGACTGAAGTGAGAGCCACCAGCAAAGTTTGGCACAGGTAAATAATACAAAACAAACGTTATAAAAAAATGAAGGTAATACATGGACAGCATAACATTACATACTTTGCCTTCCAACAGAATACAAAAACCACACAGAATAAAGGTAACATGTCCCAAAACTTGGCAGTGCATTAAAATGTACTTGGGGGAGGGACTATATAAAGGAGGATATTTTCTTGTCTGGAATGAGGCGGACTTGGAGTGATCTCTGACGAAGTTGTCCATAGGAGGATCCAGGCTTCCAAGCAATGAGAAGGAGAACGAGTGCCTGGTCGACTCTGAGGAATGAATGAATGAACGAATGAATTTAATTCCCTTTATTTTGGTATATATGGGTGTAATTTGGGTTATAGAGTCTTGGTCTTATTTCAGATGTGCAGCTATCAAAAAATTGCTAGCTCCACTTAGTGATTTTCACTTCATGGACTTAGCGGTAAATTTTTACTTTTGATATTTTTTATAATTCATTCATTGCACCTTCAGAAGCTGATATTTCCTACTGTAGCAAAATTTGTTTTCCCTATTTTAATAACTGCTAAAGTTAGTGTACTTTGGACTCATTCAGGGTGATTTTCTGAGCACATGGGAGCAGCTAATTTGGTCAGCTGTGTGCTTAGATCATGTACAGTTTCCCACAAGTACAATATGTAAAGAAATTTCGGCCACAGTACATACAGTAGCATAGAGGTATCTCAACATTATCTCCATTGTAAATGTTGCTAATACAAACAACTTCACCTTACAAACCGTTCCAGTGGCCTAAATGGTTAGAGCATCTGCCATGCAGGTTAGAACCTGGCTGAGTCATACCAAAGACTTATAAAAATGGTACTTACAGCTGCCTCGCTTGGCACTCAGCATTAAGAGATTAGTGTTAGGATTAGTTGGCCTGGTGTCTCGATAATGTGACTGGGTGGGACATCATGCTGCATGTCAGCAGGTTGATGTCCCAGTGATAGACAACACTATAAATTGCCACACTGCAGACATCATAGTGATATGACTGAAAAATTGTTAAATGTACATTAAAAATCCAAATCACACACACACACATATACTTGTCTGGTGACCATGACACAATGATGTCTTGTTTACGTGATGCACCCATGTACAGCTAAAACAGCCAGCATTACAAGATAGTTGATATGAAGGTAAAATTAATCTTGAGACCATAAGTCCTGCATGACCACACATTTGGGTTCATTGTGAGCACCCCAATCTGAATCTGAGGCATCAGTGTACAAGTAAAGTTGTGGAGCATGTATTCAGCCAGAAACCTGTCCCGATTTAGCAACAAACTCAGATGGTGACAAAAGGGAATTGGAGCTGACCGGTGGGAGGGGGGGACTAAGGTCCCTATGAGGTTTCAGTTTGCAAGCAACAGGAACTGGAGAGGTTGCTTATGGAGTCTTACTTGAAGTACTAAATCCACTGCTGTGTTCTCAATCCCCAGGAGAGAGCGAGATAGAGGCTAGAAGACAAGTAAGTTTTCTTGAACAATCTTGATATGAGGGGCTGTTATCTATGTGATCCAAACAGAAGGAGCACAAATTTTCTTTGAAATATGAGGAAATTCATTCCCACGTAATGAAAGTCAGAGAAGTGATCAGATCTTACTTTTGCTTGGGTATGAGTCCCAGCTGAGTGACTGCCTTCCAACATAGTGACAAGTCTATTAGTAGCACATGTCTGAGAAAATTTTTATGCAGTTGTTGAAATACCAGATTATGGGAACCTATAAATGACCTCAACTGAGCTGCTGTTACAACCATCACAGGGGTTCTGGGAGAATAATTGTGGCTGAAGGGAAGAAATTTAAAATCTCCTGGCCCAGACAAATCTGCAGGAATTTCCTGCAGGCTGGGAAGATAGGGATGTGAAAGTAAGATCCTGGAGGGGTCTGTGGAGACCACCTATTTGCTCAACCTTTTGGCATTCCTGAATGAGGTGGATGCATCCATCTTGAAGCCCTCTTCCTAAAGAAATTTGTTTAAATGAGAAGATCGATAGAGTCAAAATTTTCACCATTTTTTCAACACGAGGAAGATCCAGACTTTGATTTAAATTCTAGACTTTAAGTTTCTCACTCTCTCTTCTGCCCCCTTCTTTTTAAAAGGATGTATAACTCTTCCCTTAGGGATTCTAATTTGGTCTGTTGAATCTAAATGGCGGTCCTTCACCACAACAGTAGAGTACCATGAAAATTAATCTAGTAAATATCTTTTATTGTGGAAAGGTTCCATGCAGTACCCATTAGGTATACCCAAGCCTCTGATAAATGGCATAGCCTGACACCTACAGGGATGTTACAAAGGGCGGACTTGGCAGGAGAGGGTGCAGTTCCCTAGGACTACCTGCCTCCCTCCTTAGGGAATGGGGAAGGATCCACATACTTCCTGCTCCGGCCTTCCTGGCTATCGTTTGCAAAAGGAGGGCAAGAAGGAGTTTTAAAATGGGTCTGATAGTTCTGCTGGGACCCTGATTAAAATCTCTAGGCAGGAATCCATTGACCTCTAAGGATTGGGGTGCTTCTTAACCAAGTTAGCCAAGTCTGAGACTGCAGACTGTGACCAGCATTATTGCTCTTGCAGGACTTTGGAGGCCACCATTGTGATTAAACAACAAAATGAAGTCCCATCATCAGATGGAGCTGCTCTCAACAGCTCATTGTTGTGCTCCACAAAACGTTTTAAGTATCTAAGATGGAATCCCTATGGAGGTGGGGAAGCTCTGACAGCACTTACCCTTCTGACAGCATCCAAAACTCTCAGCAAGGTGGCCATTGGTCCTAATTCCTCCTTCAACAGGTTCAGAGAATTAGCTGCAATGAGATGGGCATGCTAAACTATGGTAACCATCATGTGCACCAAAGTTCAACAGCGCCAAGAGATTTAATGGGGATATGGGCCAAAGTCCTGTTGATATTCACATCTGGAATTCACCCTAAGTCTATGCTGAGAGGCTTAAGGGTTCAAGCAAGCAAATAGACCCTGTAAGTAGAGGTGGACACCAGGGGCTGTGGCATAAAGGAGGGGATTGACCACCCCTTCATCTGTCTGGATATCTGCCTCATGACCTCATTACAACTTCTGTGATAACTCCTTTAACCATCACTCTCACGTTGGGATGCAACAGAAGATCTGTTTTAGACTGTGCCCCCAATGCCTTCCAAACTGGAGAGGATCATGGTGTCTGAAAACCTAGATGGCGTGGACCCAAATCTGAGGGAAAGAGACAGAAAACAAAGACTGCCTTGTCAAAAGTCAAAATTTTCTGACCTTACATCACCTGACCTGTTAGAGGAAATGGAGATGGGTATAATTAAAAGCAGAAAGAAAATACAAGAGGAAATAACAACCCAAACACGTCTGTGGTGAGTAATACCTCCCCATACATGGGTTACTAATGAGTAGGTATGAAGAAGTACTGCTTAACTGTGAGTGCACAAAAATACTCAATAGTAACAAAAAAGGACAGAGTAAATTATGCAGGGACTGGGGAGAGAAAATGTTAAAAGCAACACAAAAATGTATATTATTGACAGCAATTATGCAGAGACTCTGTAAATGGTGAAAATCATTATGCACCCAGAGACATGTGATGACCATGGAGTCTGACGATGTTATTCTGAATAATAGATTAACTAAGGCATAAGACTGGGATTGTTTTTGTTCTTAAACCTCCAGTTAGTATGGAATTTACTTTTAGCTGGGACCTAGATAGCAATGCAATAATAGCCTGTAATGTAATGTAGGCCATCTTGAATGTAATCATTATTATTACTTCTGAAGGGATGGTCATATTGACAGAGAGTTTTCATTAAAAGACCTCTTATGTAATTCATCCTAAATAAAAATGGTGCCAATCAGACCTTGAATATAGCTGCTTTGTTAATCATCTTGAAATTCTTGTTAGCGTAACTTTTAACAGTTGGGGAAGAGTAATACCTCCCCAGACATTGGTTACTAATGAAGAGATATGAAGTATTTGGCTTTACAGATCACTGACGTTTCACCTTTGTCCTCAAAGTTCAAGTCTTGGCTCAGCCAATGTAGGTATGAGAGAAAGCTTGCCTGTAGCATCCTATAGGTGGTTGGTTCTTCCTCCACCAAATGTACTGGCTGCCATGTATAGCCTGTCATGTGCTGATAAAGGTCATTAAAACCTACAAAAGCAAACCGAAGAGATGATCATAGTGACGTCATTGTTGTTGTTGTAGGGTTTAATGCCATTTTTCAACACAAGATGGGCTATACATGGCGGCCAGTATAAATGGTGGAGGAAGAACCCGAGAAAAACCCAGAAAGAACCACCAACCCACGAGAAACTACTTGCAAGCTTTCTCACATAACCACAATGGCCGAATCCGAGACTCGAACCCTCGCAGACAGAGGTGAGATGGCAGCGATCCGTAACGGTGAGCGCTTTAGACCACTCGGCCATTCGGGGCCCCCATAGTGACATGTGGTTTTCTCTAAAGACTTCTTGTGATGTCTAGTTGGTCCCCTCAAAAATGGTCTTGAAAATCTTATTACGACGTCATCTCATGAATGGATGCTTAGTAACATGGGATTTTCAATGAAAGAAGACTACTTATAAAGTCAGTTCTAAATGGAAATGGTGGCAATCAGGCCAACAACATGGCTGCCATGACAATTTTATTAGTACTTCTCTTAAAGGAATGATGGAACATTAGGATTCAACTAAAACACTTCTCACTATAGTTAGTTGGTCCTTGATGAAAATGATGCTGTGACCTCCCAAAATGGTCACTACAGCAGCCACTGTAAAACATCATTACAACTTCTTCACCTAATTGGATGAGTCAGACTCACAGGTTTTTAAAAGAAGAGAGACACTTTTTTTGATAATGGTTTTGATCAATGTACAAACATATCTACATGTTTGTGAAGGAATTTGAAGACCAGACCTAATTTGGGTCAAAGGTCACTGCTTGCATGTTTATACTTCAGTGAACTTATAGGCTAGTGCATGGCACTAACACTAGTGCATATGCAAATGAATTTTGACCATTTACACTTAGTTGCATCCAATAAGCAAGCAGAGAACACTCACATATTTCTATTAGAAAGGTCTTAATAGATTTTAAGTTCAGTTGATTTGCTATTAAAGTATGGTAACACAAATGTCTGAATTTTATTATCAAACCAAGTTGATGGATATATCTAAAGAATAGTTTGAACGGCAGTATATCTTGACAATATGTGAAATCTTCTAACCATAGTATCATGTGTAAGATGAAGGGTCATGATAAAGAATTTTGAACTAATCATACATGGCAGTAGCAGTGGCTCAAGAGTCAGTGTGCCAGACTCACGACTGAAGGGGTGCAGGTTCAAATCCTACCATCTGACCAGCCTTGGTCTGCTACCATGGTGTGTCCTTGGGCAAGACACTTTACTCCAATTGCCTTGGCACTAAATAAACTATTTGTGTTGCAGTAACATACCAAACCAAGCTAAACATGCAACCATGCTAACTCTGGCATACAAGAAAATATTGATGTTACCATATTTCGGATGCTATAGTTTCTCAAAAACATTTGGCATGGTTTCAGTTATCAGGAGTTTGAGGGAGCCATGGTAGCTTGGTTGGTGAGCATAGGGCTTGTAATCCATGGGTTACAGGTTTGATACCCACCCAGGCTAACCTAGATCAACTACCTCAGTGTGTCATTAGGCCTGGAACTTTGCTGCTATTTCCTAGGCAGTACTAAGCCATTAAGATGTTAAAAATGCCATTAAAAAACCCTAACCAACAAACTTTTGCAGTTAAATAAAATCAGCAGATAGAAGAAAGAGACAGCGTGGATTCCTATAAATTCTTAGAGCCATTAGATCATGTATCTTTGAGACTCTTGTTTGAATAAAAATAGAAATACAATAAAATTCTAAATTATCTTGTGACTTTGTTTCTTGAGATCTGCAAAAGGATATGGCACTGCAAGTTTTAGAATATGCACTCAAACAGATTTGAGACACTGCACACAAAGTCCCAGGTTTATTGGTTTCTTATCATTACAATGGACCATTGTTAAGGCATAAAATTTGAGAACACCAAAGTTGGTTGAAATGTGTTAGAAATACTTAGAATAAGATGTCAGAAATATTAAAATCCTTTTTTTTAAAAACAAAAATCCTTTTGTCACAGGATGGTGTATATTTATTATGTATTACATTCAGAGTACAATGAACTCGTGTTTCATTTCTATGTACTGTGTTACCCAAGGGTGGTTTATTCATATTGCACATTATTTTCAATGTAGTGAGTTCAGTTCACTCTATGCTGCATGAGCAAAGTGCTTACCATGAGAAAACTGAAATACTTGGAAGTCATTAGCCTTGGATTGTGCCATAGCCAGGTTACTTATAATTTTAAAGTTCATTCTAATTTTACAACCCGAGAAGTTTCGTCAGTGAGCAGTCCATTTTACAGAGCAATATCTCCAGCTGCAGAGGTAAGTAATTTATAAAATTGTGTTCTTTTCCTATCTGTATTGTAGGATAGAATTGTTTTATTGTTCTAATATTATTTCCGATACCTCCAACTTGTGTCATATAATGCAATGTTATTAGAGTTATTCTAGTCTGTTTTTAAGTTACCAGTGTAAAACTGAACAGAAGAATTGTATTCACATAAATGTTGCATGTAGTAAGGATGAGAGAATGTTACTTCAAGTTCTTTAAGATTCTCATCAGATACAGGTTCACAAATGAACCCAATTTATGATAATCATGTACAATGGTCCCGATAAAATCATTTTCTATGAAATAATTAACTCCACATTAGTGCATGTGTCACATGTCATTGCATGTCATATATGACCTTGTCACATATATTACACGGATTTGGATACTATATTTGTTGCACCTATGATGTGTTTGTGCTGTGTTCGCACTGTGTGGAGGTGTGGTCTTAGCCATAGTACTTATGTGAATCAAGAGTAAAATGGTTCTTGGTAGGTTGGTATATACCTGGTATGCTTCTGTCAATGGTGACATTGGCTCAGAGGATGAGAGCGATTATCTTGTGTTGAGGACCAATGGGTCTGCAGGGAACAAAGGAGTTCTACTGATACTTAGGCAGACCATTCATGGTGGCTCCTTGATCTTCTGACAGAGGGGTGGGATGGAAGATATCTTGTGGTAGTCAACTGGATGGCACAAGATATGTCCAAATTTTTCTAAATCATCATCACCAGTTGAGTGGAAAACATTATCACTACCCATGTTAAAATCATCCATCATTATTTGTTTAAAAATCTTTGTCACTTGTTGAGTAAAATCATCTACATTATTTGAGTGATTAATCATTGTTTTTGTGTTTAATTTCTGATTTATTTATATTCATTGATAATTCGTGGTGATAGATCCATCAGTCAATCATATCGTTTAACTTCTTTTGATTCATTATTGTCGACTATTTGTTTTAAGTTGCATGTTACAATTTGTTTCAGTTAGGTACTATATAATTTTTCTTTATATTAGTTGTTTAACTTGGTGCACTTCATTGTGTTAAAAATCCAATGTTGGAATTTATGCACACAAGTTTGGTTTAGGGTTTTCTACCTTCAATTATAATAAATAAACATCTTATTCGTGTAATCGTTCTTAGTGTCTTCACTAAAATCTGACCCCAACCCAGTTCATCTTGTAACACTTTTTGTGCCTTTCAAAATGATGTATAGATCAGCAAAACTTGTTAAGTCAGGAGTTCCATGAGAATGAAATTCAGGAGGGTTTAATCCCTTAGTTTGGTTGATATTTCTTTTAAATTGTGCCTTGGATGGATATAAAGCTAAGTGAGCCTATGTTATGACCCTGCATCCACAGCAATTCTGTCAACAACTGGCATTATCAACTTCTTCTCAAAAACCACTGAAACAACTTCAACCAAATTTAAGGAAGCACTCTGGCATGAAGGTCTTTCAGTTTGTACAAATGATGCTGATCTGCTAACAAATATGGCCACCATTACTAAATAAAAGTGACCTCTCAAAAACCACAAACAGAATTTGAACAAATCTGATAAAAAGCATCTCTATGGATAAAGACCTTTGAAATTATTACAAACAATGCCAATCTGCCATCAGGTATGTTTATTTTTATTTTAAAAAAATACAGGAATACCTTGAAACAACTCAAAACAAGAGGCACATGTAACCTGATATCACTCACCTGGCTTACATAAAATTATTCAAAACAAACAAGCCTATGTAAGCAATTTCTAGACCTTTATATTGTCAGTTTGCCTTATTTTACTAATAAAATTTCTTTCCAAAGATAAAGGCATAATATGCATAGACCTCACTCACAAATGAACTTATCCAACCTATTGACCAAGTTTTATTGAAATGGGATGATGAATACAGTTTTAGCGAGGTAGTCAATGCAGTCATTCAGATGCAAACTCATCAGAATGTGCAGTCCTCACTTGTTATAAAACTTGCTGAAGACCATAAATGATATACCATAAACTTACTTCATTGGAGCAAACTCTTGACTGGATCAAAATGGGATCTGAAATGTGGCCTCAGAATGGTAACAATCTCAGACAATTGGAGACCTAATCATATCAATATCAAACACATCCAAGATGCTGAAAAGGTATAATACATTCAAAGTTTGATCTAAATAAGATCGGAAATATTTCCTACAGAGAGGCAACAAATTCAGCCAATCTGATGTAAGATTACTTCATTATTATGTGGATTGCTTATTATTTAAACCGCCTGAGATCTTGACAATATAATACTGATGAAGTATCTTGCTCACTTTCGAACACATCCAAGATTTTGGTAATATAAGCACATATTCCAAGCCTGAAATCAGATCAGAAATATGGCCTCCAGAGTCGTAACAAGATCAGCTAATCAAATGCAAGATCTCCTTATTAATATGACAAAGATCTTGCTTGTTATCGAATTCATCTGAGATCTTGAGGATATATGCCCAAATTCTAAATTTGATCATAATCAGATCAGATACATAGACTATAGAATGGTAATATGCAGACAAAAGGCAACACTCAAATGCACAACAGATTTGGCATTATGACCAGATGTGTTAAAAATTGAACAGAATTTGACCAAATTTCATAGAAAGCATCTTGGTATGAAGACCATTACATTTTGCACAAATAATACCCATCCACCATTAAATATGGCCATTAGTAAGTTTGCAAAACCTTCAAATGAGTTCTTCTCAGAAACCACTTTACAGAATTTGATCAAATTCAACTGAAAGCATCATGAAATGATGACCTCGGAATTCTGCAAAAGAGAATTACGCCAATCTGCCATGAAATACGGCCACTATCGATAACATCAAAATACTTTTAATGACTTCTCAAACACTACTCAAAAGAATTTGACCAAACTTCACAGCAAGCATCTTGACATGAAGACCTTTCAATGTCATACAAATATGAAAATCTTCAAATAACTCAGACTCAAAGCCCACTGTGGAATCTGACCAATTTTACTGCATTCTATTATTTTCCAAATGAAGGAAGTCTACCATCAAATTTGGCAGCCATTGCTAAAAAATAAATACCTTCTTAAAAACTACTCAAAAGAACTTCATGCAGTCCGACAGTATCCTATGATGATGACCTTTAAAGTTTGTATGAATGATGCCAATTTGACATCAAGTATGACCACCATTACAATAAACAGCATTTTACCACATTTGACAGAAAGCATTTTAGCCTGATAGAATTGTAGTCTGTGCAATATATATTGCTCCAGTGTGAAATATAGCTGCCACTGTTTGGGTAGCCAACCCTTTCAATGTCATCTTTAAAAACACTGCTGTTCAAAATTTACCCAAGTTTGACAAAATGCAACCTTGCCTTTCAATGTTGTATAAATGAGCAGGGTCTGTTATGAAGTATGGTTCTAATTAGAAAATCTATTTAAAGATTTCTTCTCACAAACCAAGTCACATACTTTAACATGATAGCATCTTAATATGAAGGGCCTTATAAATTGTATAAATGATGCTGATGCACTACAAAATATGGCCACATTTACTAAAAATTGAACAACCTATAAACAACTTTACTGAAACTGCTGAATAGAATTTTAACACATTTAACAAAATGCATCCTTGCAATAATACCTCTGCATAAATGAAGCTGATCTGCCAAAAACTTTGGCCACAGTACTAACACTAAAAACAGAACCTAAAAAGACTTCTGTACAAAATCTTACAAGGACATCTTAATAAAAACTACTCTACAGCATTTAGTCAAATTTGACTGAAAGCATTCTGGAATTAAATACATTCAATTATGTACAAAAGATGCAATCCATTATTCAATTTGGTCATTGTTACTAAAATACAAAAAAAAACTTTTATAAAAAGGGTCAACAGAAACGGACCTAATTTCACCGAAAGCACTTTGGCAAAGGCCTTTCAAGTTTGCACAAAAATGATGCCATTACTAAACAATTTAAAAACTATTAAATGTCAGATAGCATCACATGCTATCACAGACTTCTTGGAAAACAATCCCAACATTTGTCTGTTATGTAGATATGAGCCAGATGAACAATCTCAGGTCCACTTGTATAGATCACCTAGCCATAATCTTTTAGGTTTCTTAATTACTCTATGCGCAAGCTCTCAAATATCTCCAGTAAGGCTAGAAAAAACTTTAAACAATTTTTTCTCAAAATGTACTCAAAAGATTTTGACTAAATTTGATTGAAAGTTTTCTGAAGTGCTTTCAAACTTGTACAAAAATAATGCCAGGCCATCATAAACATGGCTGCTTTCACTAAAGATAGAATCACTTTAAACAACTTGAGCTCAAAAACTGTACAACAGAATTTGAAGTATTTGGCAGCAAACATCCATGCTGACTTTCTGATTGGTAAAAAAACCCTAACCCTCATCACATGCAAATCACCTTATAAATATGTATGGATCTTGCTCATTAGTGAAACATATAAAGATCTTGATGACAGAAGCATACGTTCCGAGTTTGTTCAAAATGATCCCAAACATGGCTTACAGTATGGCAACAAGCTCAGCCAATCAGATACAAGACATCATTATTAAGAGTGGATCTTACTCATTACTGAACCCATCCATGATCTTCGTGTCATAAGCTAATATTTCAAGTCGGAGCAAAACTGGATCAGAAATATGATCTCTGGAATGGCAACGAGCTCAGCTAATATTTCAAAATCACACAATATGCATGTATCTCATTCATTATTGAATTTGTACAAGATCTTGATTATATGAACATCTAATCCATGTTTGATTAAAGTCAGATAAAAAATCTACCCCACAGAGAAGTAACAAGGTCAGTCAAATTTATGGAAGATTATCTCATTACTGAACCAATCTAAGATCTTGATGACAAAGGTCTTTATTACAAGTTGGATCAAAACTGGATTGGAAATATGACTTCCTGAGTAACAAACCAGTCATATACAGAACTACCTCATCGGAAAATGTGGACTCAAGAGTGGTAGCAAGTAATTGTTGACTGCTGGACATGCAAAGGATGATGCATAATTGATGACAGTTGAAGGGCCATACTATAAGCTCACTTGACCTTATAGCCAGGTGAACTAGAACAAGAGAAACCTTTGAAACCAATGTTTCATCACCTATGAAATCTGCCCAGAAAGCATCCTTATGACCATGGCTTCTTGGCCAACTGCTCTAAGTTTGGCTGGTAGGCAGTTGTCATCAAAGGAGCAATGTCCCCACCACGTGGGTTTCTGATTGGTTAATGTAACTACTGCTTACAAAATTAGGTGTGGAGAACTGAAGAGAAGAACTGATGGCAATGTTGACTGTTTGTTTTTTATTATGCAGATTTTTAAGTGTAACTATCAAATAAACACAGTAAAAATATTCTCATCTTAGACTGGAGCACCTAGACATGACTTCTGAAGTAAACACACATACACACCTGATAACAAATATATCACTATTTATTCTTTTGATACAAAAGATCAAGATTTCCCTTTTGTTTTTCTTTTCTTCTGACCAGGCATTTTCTTTTCCTTCTTCTCCTTTTTTTTATATTCCAGGTTAGGAAGCATCTTTGGCAAAACTTTGCCAGTTGTTCTTTTTGATTTCTTTCCTTTTGACAACAGTTTTGAAGACTTTTCTGCTGCTGATAAACCTGTAAAACCATATATAATTCTAATCAATGATATTCTTGAGCATGAGCAATACTATAATGGATATATTGATGACTACAAGTACTATCAAACAGGCTTATTAAAAAAACCTCTCAAGATCCCCGCAATGACTTTGTTCCATGCGTCATTTGTTGTATCCCTAACATAATGCACAGACCATGTTTCACTGGGTGAGCAAATTTACTTTGTACAAACTGGGCATTCTACCACTGCTCTTCCTGACTGACTGTCCTAGCCTAACATTCAAACCATGCTCTTCTTGATTGGTCAAACTAGCTGTACATCCAGACATTTCTCTTCCTGATTGGTCGAACTACCTCAACTGTATATTCTGATATGCTGATCTTGGTCCAATATCAAAATTCTGCAACAATAAATTCTATGATTTCCTGTCAGAAATCTTCACATCTTGACTCTTGTTCTCTGATGTAGTAATCCCTTTGGCATATGCGTATGTGTCTGTCTGTCCAAACCAAAGATTAAGGTAAATATTAACATTGTTTAATTAATCTCAATTTTAAAGCATTCAATTTATACCTAAATAGAGGCAGGTTCAACAAAATGGGGTCTCTTTTTCTATATAATTTTCCAAGGTGTGTCAGAATTCAGATAACAAGCTTGTGCTGGATTATCTAAGGACATAAATGGTGGTTTTACTGTGGTAAAATGTCCATTTTACCAGCTCAACTGATGTGTTACAGTCAAGACAGCATCATCTCTTAAAATCCTCAGATACAAGATTTGTATCCCCTAATGCACTGTATCTGTGTTTGTACTAAAGATGTTTTGCAGTAAAATATTACATGTACATCATGTAATCAATAATTTTCATGAATATGTGCACCAACAAGATGTCAACAAGTATAATGCCACAAGGCATAAGAAACAACTCAAGTCAAGTTCTGAAAGGTCTGAGTTGTGACATGATTTATAACACTGAGTTGCAATTAATTCTTAAGCAGGTATGAAGTGCAAATGAGAAACTACTGCAGCAGTGGAACCACTTGACTACAGATTATATTGACCATAACCTTGTTACCTTGAAGTTCTGTTAAGTAATTAAACAACACTAAATCCTGTCAAAATTCTAACCCTGCCAAAATTTAAACATGAAAAACTGAGACCAATAATCTTAATTTTCCTGTATTAATGTAACTTAAGGGGGATTTTTTTGCAGAAGATTTTCAAAAAATCTGTATACACTTGATACAGTAAATACAAATCTGTTCCCAACTAAAACCAGAAAATATTTCATGATATCTGCTTTTCACTTCTTCAGTACCTAAATTTTTCTACACTAAGACAATAAAACATGGCTTATTAATGTTTTGTGTCCTTTAATTTCCCCAAGTGTTAGAATAATGACTTTCCAAAAACACACATCACAAAGATCAAAATGTATGAGATCACCCAGCTGGAACTTTCCCACAACTAACTTGTATATACTCTTTTGCAACACTGCCCTATCTTAAACTTCCATTATCAAATATTGTTTGATTAAAAATAGTAAGAATCTCTAATCACACAAAAAATGATGCTTTGATAAAGGAAGGAACCTTAAAAGTGTTTCCTTCTGCAGCCAGTTATAAACATTACAATATTTCAGCGTATACAATATATTGCTGGGTTTGGTTTTGTGGGTTTAACACCATTTTGCAGCACAGATGATAGACTATACATGACAGCCTGTATGTCTGGTGGAGGAAGAACCCTGGGAAAAGCTCGGGAAGAACAAATGATCCACAGGAAGCTACTGGAAAGTTTTCTTACATATCCACAATGCCCAAGTCAAGACTAAAC